>VOPJ01016462.1:0-12244 GCA_014673585.1 Semibalanus balanoides
GGGCAATATTTGCCCCCCCCCCCCCTGCCACTAATAGGGTTAAGCTGGGGTATTTATCAGAACACAAGTAGCAGCTCACCAACTGTCAACCCAGAGCAATAGGCCGCATTAGGAGATCAACGCTTCTTGCGGGGAACATGATATCAGTGCAAAAGGTAGCTGATCCTTGTCTTAATTGTCCTTCACCGGTGCTGTGGCGTGATGCATGAAGCTGAGAAAGTATTTGGATTGACTTTTTGATCTTTTCTCCGTTATCATGAGCGAAGGCTATTGTAATATAACTTTTACAAACTATTAGTTGTGTTATGCTACATAAACCAGCGGGGCACGGGGCGCATCGTCGTTCTGTTTCAGGGCACGGGTCGCATCGTCGTTCTTTGTCAGGGCACGGGGCTCATCGTCGTTCTTTTTCAGGGGGTTCCATCACAGGCAATGACTCTTTAAGGTGACGATCAAATCGGATTCAATTGGACTTTTTGACTATAGTCAATTTTGACTATAGTATCCCTATAGGGATACAACCTTGTAAATGTAACAACTTGGGTCAAAATCGTTGACATGATGGTGCCATTTTGCATATTTAGGGGTCGATTTCATGGAATGCCCCAAATGCGGATAATACCTAGAATATTGCTCTCTCATTGTGAAGTGGTAATATAAATATCTTTGAAGCTCCAATCAAGGAATCCAAATGATCAACTGAATCATATTAGATTTCTTTGCTTGTCCTATTGTACGTTTTTATGAGTCCAATTGAATTGATGAAAAAATCCAACTGGGAATATTCCTGTGATCCTATTGACTAAAAGCAGTCCAATTGGATTCCAAATGGATCCAATTGGATATTTTAATGTCCAATTGGACTTTTTTACTAGGGACTGCTGTGGATTTTGACTCGACGAACACTTTTCGGTTAACATTGTCGTACTGTATCAGACTTTTGATCAATCATGATTACAGATTTTTACATGTCACTACTGCTAAGTACTTGCCATGTGTTATTGTTCTCATATATTTGCAAAATGCATTGTTGAAGTGTCTTATATTTAAATTATTAAAATATTTACCTGGTTAAACATCTGGTTTGTCAAGTAATACAAAATATAACTGGCTTATCGATTATGAATCAAAAATTGTCATACCCATGCCCAACCAGTAGGTACCCATGAAAAGTCGAAAAAATGCATAACCAGTCCAGACAATCGGAATAATTGAGGTGGGCACCCATGGGTTGCACCCGATCAATGAAAAACACTCATGTATGGTATGCACGTATGCACTGTTCAGCTGACTTTTCACTCGTCCTAACTTTTTTCATTTTAATTTTCCTTTCATCATCATCAATATCATCATTATCACATCATTATCACCTTACATCATCAAGCATTTTCCAACCAGTATCTTCAGGAGCAAGTATAAGGAAATTTGACTGGAAGGGGGGGGATAACGTGATCCTCAATACCAATTGTGGTTTTCACCTTTAGCCTATCATGATTAGGTATGTTATGAAATAAATTGCGCAATATATCTACAAAAGTCATGTGACACATGTTTTTTTCCGGCTAACTAAGACATAAAGTTCGATATTAAAGGTTATTTTACGATCTGCTCTCAATAACCCCGCGCCCTGGTGGGCCTCCTAGACCACTTCGCAATTGGGGGAGGAATTAGCTCGCGCAGCGTAGGGGTCTCCAGCCGAACGCGGGGCGTAGGGGGGTAAATTTTACCCCCTCCCTCGTATCTTCCGAAAAAATAACTACAGCAAGACGCTCAAGGCGGCGATCGAAAGCTCTCAATGAAAATATCCAAATGCATACCCGGAAAATTTCAGGTGAAGTCAAAAGTGAGGTCACGGTCAGGTCATATGTAAAAATTGAGTTAATTAAGTTAATGATCCATACTTTCAATTCAAAAACCTTTGATTAAGACTATCAATGCACATAAAGCTCTCAAAGGTGTAATACATCTCATGCATTAAGAAAAGGTAAAACTGTATGCAAACGTCAAGGTCAAGGCCAGGTCACAAAAGGTCACAGTACGCAAGAGGTCAACGTAAGTCTTTTTACCCATGTTTTAGGGGTTATTTTACACGTAAAATTATATAGCAGCAGTCATTTTCAAAATTTGACCCACATAAAAGGTCAAGGTCAGGTCATTTAAGGTCAAAACTTGAAACTGACTAATATGAAGAAAAAAAATGCATGTTTCTAGACCAGTTTTGTCTCAAAACTGCTCTAAGGCGAAAATAAATAATTTTGTGCTTCCAGCATGATATTGGCGTATGTGGAATACCTCAGTTATTGGGGTGAATCAGGAGAAATAAAGTTTATGGCTAAATTCAGAAAAAATATGTTCATAGACCAGTGTCAGCAACTCCACATGACCCATGTGAGTAGTCACACTGCCTTTAGTGGAATGAACTTTTTGTCCCCGACCTTATCCATAAAGACAGTCAGTTACCACCGCTGTAAATCTTTGTGGGATTGCAAAGATATAGGCTTCTGAAAAAAACGTTACGGTTGGGTCGGACCAGACCAAGTCAGACGCTTATATTTGAGAAAAATACCGTATCTTATGAAGATTGAAAAATCAGTCACGCTTCGTGGTCGCTGCAAAATTATAAAAAATCCTTTTGAGAATTGTGTTATGATAACAAGAACAAAATTATATTATTATTACAAACTCTGCTAGAACTGTATTTACCAAATTATAAAACACACAACTTTTGTTTGCAAATTGTCCCACCAAAGGGCTATTATATTTCCGGTACATAACACTAAAATAAAACAAAAAACATTTAAGAAACACACACACACACACGCTCACAAGCACTTCATCGGCATCTTAGCGGCCCACCTGGCCAAGCTGGAACGATGCCCGTAACATTGGCAAAACTGTCCCGGCTCCGGGGAAGTCTGGGGGTTACCACCCCGGCCGGGGAGAGCTGTGGTGTACCTCCCTGGCGCTCGAAACAGGCCGCATCCCCAGCCCGCACTGCCTCGCGCTAACGCCTACAATCGCATGGTAGTGCCCCATCGGCCGGCCGGGCGTGCCACCCGTCAGTCCGTAGACTGGTGTGCCGCGCGCCCGGCCGGCCGACCGGCAACACTCATAGCATAGGGCCGGTCCAAGGTCAGCTCGTTGGGTAAGGGTAGGGCCTAGTTCAGCATCAAAGGAAAAGGAAGCTGTGTTTGTGCGAACAACAAGACAAACAGTGTCACAGCAATGTTGCACCGGAAAACACCCCACTTGTTGTGCAGAACAGTGAGACTAATTTGTGCACCTGCACCGATGATCATTTTTGTGAACATGTTCCCTTCAGTCATGCCGCACAATGACCGTTACAATAACGTTACAAGATGCGGCACAATGACCGTTACAATTAACGTTACCAAGATGCGGCAGCAATGACCTTAACAATAACGTTACAAGATGCGGCACAATGACCCGTTACAATAACGTTAAAAGATGCGGCACAATGACCGTTACAAAACTTACAGATTGCGGCACAATGACCGTTACCAATAACTTTACCAAGATTGCGGACAATGACCGTTAGCAATAACGTTACAAGATGCGGCCACAATGGACCGTTAAATAACGTTACAATATGCGCACAAGGACCGTTACAAAACGTTACAAGATGCGGCACAATGGCCGTTACATAACGTACCAAGATGCGGCACAATGAACCGTTACAATAACGTACCAAGATGCCAGCGCAATGGACGTT
Organism: Semibalanus balanoides; assembly: GCA_014673585.1. Taxonomy (NCBI): domain Eukaryota; kingdom Metazoa; phylum Arthropoda; class Thecostraca; order Balanomorpha; family Balanidae; genus Semibalanus; species Semibalanus balanoides. The sequence goes on from VOPJ01016462.1 coordinate 3,734, forward strand.
ACAATAACGTTACAAGATGCGGCACAATGACCTTAAATAACTTACAAGAGGCGGCACAATGACCGTTAACAATAACGTTACAAGAGCGGCACAAGACCGTTACAAAACTTCCACAAGATGCGGCACAATGGGCCGTTACAATAACGTTACAAGAGCGCACAATGACCGTACAAGAGATAACACCAGCAAACTATAAAGCAGGTGGTGGCTAGGCAGCCTCGAAGCAGCGTTTGACAGGCGTAACAATACTTACAGTACACAGAAGGTTTTTCTGGCAGAGGACTGGTCAGGATCTGGTCAGGATCTCAGCAGGGGTCACAATACTCTACACAGAAAGCTGGTCTTTCTGGCAGAGGACTGGTCAGGATCTGGTCAGGATCTCAGCAGGGGTCATACAGAACTCTACACAGAAATTGTCTCCTGCAGACGGACTTGGTTCAGGATCTGGTCAGGATCCAGCAGGGTCACAATACTCTACACAGAAGTTGTCTCTCTGCCAAGGACTGGTCAGGATCTGGTCAGGATCTCAGCAGGGGTCACAACACTCTACACAAAAAGTTTGGTCTTTCTGGACAGGAGACTGGTAAGGATTCTGGCAGGATCTCAAGCAGGTCCACAATACTCTACACAGAAAGTTGTCTTTCTGGCAGAGGACTGGTCAGTCTGGTCAGAATGGTCTCGCAGGGTCACAATACTCTACACAGAAAGTTGGTCTTTCGGTCTTTTTGTGTTTTCTTTATGGCAGAGGACTGGTTCAGATCTGGTCAGGATCTCAGCAGGGTCACAATACTCTACACAGAAAGTTGGTCTGTCTGGCAGAAGACAACATTCTGAGAGGTACATGTTGCAGCCACTAGCGTCCCGTTCTGACTGACAATCGACACACATCTATTAGTTGAACTAGTAGCAGGCTCAGATGGTCCCCACAGGCTTACGGGGACGGGCACCTCATCATTTTCAAAATCCCTGAACTGATCAGAAGTCTTGAAAAAGCTTGTGCCGATGTTTTCAGTCGTATTGGCGATGGTAACTAAGCATCGGATCTCCTGCATAGTAGTGGGTAGCACTGCTATTGCGTTGTAAACGGGGCAATTTACTTGAATCGCATTAGCAATGATAGAAATGGTGGTTGGAGTCGGTCCGTAGCAGAAATCGCCGCATGCTTTGAAGTCTGGGCGACACGCTGAGTCTGCAAACGAGAAATACGTCACATAGTAGCAACGTGCGCGAGAAGCAACGCTTAGTAGCAACGCTTAGAGCAACCTGCAGAGAGCACAGACACCTTCCTTTAGGTATTAAACTATAAACTTGCTATATCAGACTAACTCTGACTCTGCAAAAGCTCTGCGGGGCCCGATTCGTCACATGCACAGTATTTAGAAAATATGCATATCAATATAACTGGTTTCGACTATCCACACTGGATGGGGTTTTCAATGCATGCAATTAATCCGTATTCGGCTAAGCTGACGTCATTGGCTTTAGCTGTTCTTGATCGTGTGTTTTCTGTTGACAAAACATGCTAGCACACAAATTGTATTTTACAGATATATTAAAGACTAAAGAAGATTAAGAATAAGGACAGTAGTGATGCCTTTAACTGACTAAACATAAATCGCATACCGAAAAAGCATGTAAATAACAACACCATTGCTAATTCCACGTTATCACATCCGTACATTAACTAAAAAAGATTTGTCACGCATGAACATGGTACGCATGGACATATTAACGCATGGAAATTCTTCAGACATAGGTATCTGAACAATTTTCAGACACTTATTAAAGAAGGCACCTCGTTGTTGCACCACGCCAGATCGAATGGTGAAAGAATTACCAAAATTGGTCATATAGTTTTTTAGCATTAGCTCGTTTTGAAGAGCCCTTTAACGCAATTTAATGTTCATAAAATATATGCTTATGGCGTGAACATATCAAAAGGTCACTTTATGTCCTGGCCCTCAAACTTTTGCTGTAGTTTTGACTTTGACGGTCAAGACCAGCGCTGTCATTTGCTAAAGACGATTTAAGAAGAAAAATATATCAGGCACTGACACCGATCAAAGACACCAAGAGGAAGGGCAATGAAGGGACTACTCTCCTGCAAGGGATGACAAATCTATGAATGAAAACAAATAATACAAGCCCAAAACACTGCCACTGGCATGGACAAGACATACACAGCAACGACGTCACAGCACCTGAATTGGACAGTCAAAGTCGCACGGCAAAAGTCGCCACAGACTGCAAAGTGCCTACTTTCTGGAAAGTCTGCCCTGCTACGTTACTAGACAGCAGAGTGATGGCCCGACATGTCAGCAGAGTGACGGCCAGACATGTCAGCAGAGTGACGGCCCGACATGTCAGCAGAGTGACGGCCTGACATGTCAGCAGAGTGACGGCCCGGACATGTCAGCAGAGTGACGGAGCCCGACATGGCAGCAAGTGACGGCCCGACATGTCAGCAGATTGACGCCCGGACATGTCACCAGGTGATGGCCCGACAATGTCAGCAGAGTGACGGCCCGACATGTCAGACAGAGTGACGCCCGACAAGTCAGCAGAGTGACGGCCCGACATGTCAGCAGAGTGACGGCCCGAACATGTCAGCAGATGACGGCCCGACATGTCACCAGAGTGACGGCCCGACATGTCAGCAGAGTGACGTCCCCGACATGTCAGGCAGAGTGACGGGCCCGACATGTCACGCAGTAGTGATCGGTCCGACCATGTCAGCAGAGTGACGGCCGACAAATGTCAGCAGAGTGACGCCGAGATGTCAGCAGGTGGGCGGCCCGACATGTCACCAGAGTGACGGGTTCCGGACATGTCAGCAGAGTGACGGCCCGACATGTCAGCAGAGTGACGGCCCGACGATGTCAGCAGGCAGTGTCACGGCCCCCGACATGTCAGCAGAAAGTGACGGCCCGACATGTACAGCAGAGTGACGGCCTGACAGTCAGCAGGAGTGGACGGCCCGACATGTCAGCAGAGTGACGGCCCCGACATGTTCAGCAGAGTGACGCCCGACAATGTCAGCAGAGTGACGGCCCGGACATGTCAGCAGAGTGACGGCCCCCGAAGCAGCAAGAGTACGGCCCGCACATGTCACCAGATGCATGGCCCGACATGTCAGCAGAGTGACGGCCAGACATGTCAGCGAGTGAGGCCCGGACATGTCAGCAGAGTACGGCCTGACATGTCAGCAGAGTGACGGCCCGACATGTCAGCAGAGTGACGGCCCGACATGTCAGCAGAGTGGCGGCCCGACATGGCAGCAGAGTGACGGCCTGACATGTCAGCAGAGTGACGGCCCTGACATGGCGGCAGAGTGACGGCCCGACATGTCAGCAGAGTGAGCGGCCCTGACATGTCAGCAGGAGTGACGGCCCGACATGGTCAGCGATTTCCATGGGCGGCGACCGGCCGCCTGGCCTGCATTCTCATCAACATCTGCTTCCGGGCTCACTCAGAGTTTTACAATTAAATTATTTGCGTACCTAGATCATCCTCACATACTGAGCAGCACCAGCCAGCATTGATCTTGTCCGCTGTACGACAGGCCTGCTATTACACAAACCAAGCCCGAGCTAGAAACTAGAGGTGAGTGCCCGAAACCCGAGGAAAAGTGACCTGGACACGTACCTCGGGGGTGTTGTCACAGTCGTCTCGGCCTGGCGGTAGTGGGTGTGCTTATGCTGGTGGTCATGATCGTGATAGTGATTCACCGCCGGCACCTCCGGCACCTCCGGCACCACCGGCACCGCCGGCACCGCTGGCCTGTCCTGCTGGTCGTGGTGGTGGCGATCCCCGGGTCGCTGTTGGCCCAGGCTTAAACGATGCAGGCCACGCTGACTTGGTTGTTTGCCCCCTCTGAATGCTTCAACTGCCGTCAGCAGCAGGCCCAGCGCAGCCACAAACCGCACGACTCGCGGCACGGTCATGTTTCACAGGCGGCGAGCACAGCAGAACTGGATATAACTGGATATAACTGGATATAACACAGCAGAACTATGTCAGACAGATCTGGTTTAAACCGGATCGAACTGCACTGTACTAGTCACTCAGAACGGGAGAGAGCTGGACAGATATGCTGTCTGGCCCTGTTCAGCGCCTTTTATACCCACTGGCCGACCAGATAGAGCGGTTTCGGCTCTCCGCGTTGGTCGAGGGGTGAAGCGTGTGTAGCTTTGCCATTGGCTGTATGTCAAAATGGAGCAGCGCGATTGCCGTCGAGCGTCAGCAAGTGCGATGGCACCATTGGCGGCACAGGTTGGGTGGAGCGAACTCGCCTCAGTTGTTTCTGATGTCATCAGACGTACAACAATTCCGTATCGGTCACCTCGATCCGTATTTTTAGAAATATTATATTTGCAGGTCAGTTTTCTTATGATTTGACGCTTCGGGGAAAAAGGCATTAGAGCTTTTATCTGAACAAACTCCATTCTCTATAACACATACTTATATCTACGTAGGGATAATAACGGAAAAATGTAAAAAAATGCAGTTTTGCTTTCGGGGCATGCAATATCAATTCGATAAAAAAATCTCGGTTTTACCTCATCCCATCTATTTTTTGAAACTTTGCGGACATGTTGCACAAAGTGTTAAATCATAATTAGGTGTGGCTTTAAATTGCCTCAACTCTGCTGGACGAAGTCGGAGAAACATTTTTTTTCTTTTGCCAGGATTGACTAATTTTTATAACAAGATGACCCATCGGCAGGAGCCATATTGTTTTTGGACGCATCTGTTCTTTGCCATCGAATACTTATTGTGCAGTATTCAGCATTGATTCAGCTGAATGTAAATCTGAATCTGTTACTGTATTGACAAACGTGCAATATTCATTGTTAGATAAAGGAATCGTCATGGTTCACACATGACATTGCTATTCACATAGCCCGGCAGAATACCAATATGACACTTACAGACTAGAAGTTGGAAGCCTATTAGACCAAAAATATAATTGTTTTTATGGACCATATTATTTCTACCATATTCTTCTATTATTTCTAGTTCGACGTTGCGTTCGGTGAACATTTTGGCGAACATATTGCTTTGATAGGAACTGTCCGCTGTCTGGTACAGCGGATCCGCAGGTTTTATCAGCCCCCTTCGCTGTTTAGTAGAAGCTGGTATAAAATTTGGGATAAATTTATTAACTAAAATATATTTTAGAATGATACCGACAGCATTTGGAAGCTTAGCCAGGAGCGCGAAAGTGTTTGTGTGTGTTCAATGTTTTTGACAAAGCAGTTCAGTAGAGTTCGACATGGCTGCACTTTACCTTGGCCTAGCCGCCCCACAGCCATGGCATCACAGCCACAGCCAGCCAAAGCCACTCCCAAATGTCAATGGCTGGCCGTTGGCCAGCCGTGAAGATTTTTGTAAATTCATATTATGCCTTTATTTCCGGTGTACTGTTATGGCAACATGCCAAGGCTTCTTTAAACCATGAATGGTTGGATAGCATTGTTGCAAAACCAAAATCTTACTTAGACTATGCAACCACAGCCGTAGCCACAGTCATGACCTAGAGATTTTCCAGTCCAGCCCACCCCGCTAGCCATGGGGCTCGGCCAGCCATGGGGACAGCCGCCCCATGTATAACTCTACAGTTCAGTACCAGTGTTTACAAAGATCACACCATGACTTTGACTACAAATTCACCATAGACCAAGAACCATTTTTTATACATTTTGTATACCGTGACCAAGTTCAAGACCACCAGTGCTGAGTGCTTCATCAATGTAGTTTAAGGTTTAAGGTAGGGGTCTGAAACCAAGATGGGAGTCCCCCCAACTGAATAGAAAACTGCACCCCTGGATTCATCTGTAAGGTAAGTCAGGATAGGTATGCTACGCGTTATTCTATATTCATCCATTTGTATTATGCATTATTCATTCCCCCAATTAATTTCCTTATGCTCTTTGCGCCATGCTATGGTTAGCAGGGGTTTCACTACAGGGGGACGGGGGGACGTGTCCCCCCTAAATTTTCAGATTGTAACATTATGACTGTGGGCGTCGCGAGGAAATAATCAACTTCAGAATGTCTCCGTCTCCCCAACTTTCGGGATGTGGTCGAGCGCTTTGCAGTTAGTGACATCAATGTTTTTTATATTGTTTTGGTTGGATATACAATAAGATTGGAAAGGCAAATAATATTACCGCTGCTCAAAGGACAATCAGCTGTTGCGCATACAAGGTTTGGCGATGGGCGGCACGAGGAAGCAATGAGATATTAGTTATTTAAGTTAGAATTAGTTGTGCAAAATGTCCCGGGGACAACATCTGTATTTACTAAAAAATGTGATATTTTGTATCGATTGGTGGGTATCTTATAGGGATTAACTAATAAATAATGGTGGGAAGGTCGTTTGTACCGACCTAAGGTCAGTTTGAAGGAATGAAACGATATAAAACTGTAATCCCAGACATGCCCTAACGGTGGACTTTTCATGCTATTGGTGATGTAAGGTGTCAGTATTGTCTTCATCACTAATAGCATGCAAAGTATAACATTAGGGTGTGTCTGACGCGGCGGCAGATATGTCGCTTTTTTGACGGCAGTTCCTTCTTCTGTCAATGTTTTCTAACATACCTGTACAAATATGATTAAATTAAAACTACTTGCATGTGACTTTGAATTCACTTCGCTTCAACAAATCGGCTTGACAGTTCAATATATTTTTTATCATAAATAATTTGTTGCTCACTTAGATATTGAATGTAATGTTAAATACCCCTAAGTCCTGACCATTTCTTAGGGTAATCACATTTGGTTAGGTTTGGTGGGAATTTTACAGCTGAAAGTGAAAAATGTCTGCAATGATTTATTTATTTAGTAATTATTTAAGAAGCACGTAATTGAAAAATATATAAATAAATTATTTGTTCCTTTTGAAATCAAGGCTTAAGATGGTTATTTGTGTATAATTTGACATTCCACCATACATATTGATTTTCAGTTGCAGGTGAATAAGTCATTGAAACCATCAAAAGGGGTTATAATTTCCGAGTCATGCTGATCAGTGAGACATGGTGACAGCTGCGGATCCAGAATGGGAGTTGGGGATGGGGCAAAATTCAAAAAAGTATCACACAATTATACAAACTTATCGGATTTTGCTCGATTATGCATTGGTATCTGATTTGAAGCAAACTTTGCTTTGTAAAAGTTGCTTAGATTTCCTTCTATTTCATGATTGTGTCATCTTTGCCGATTTCGGACGGTTGGTGGGGGGGGGCGATTGCCCATTTTGCCCAACCGTAGATCCGCCACTGCATGGTCTTGCCAAGAAAAGGACTCAACTGGGCCGCATGTTAATGTATTTCATCTTGTATCGGCTAGCAGAGTAGCTTATCAGATTTGCAGCAGCTTTACAGTGTCATGTGAGATCAATATTTAACAGGGTATAAATATAATTATTGCTTTACCCGTGCGGCGCTGGGGTCTCCAGCAAAACGCGATTTGCTGGGGGGGATAAATTTTACCCCTCGTATGACCAGAGGTGCAAAATCTTGCGCATTTGCCCACGTGCGAAGGTGACCGATTTGCAACTTAAATGAGCTGATGTGACTTACTTGTACTTTTAAATCATCAACTTGTTAGTTATTATATAATAATATCAAAATGTTTAGCATATTTGGGAAAATCTTTATACACTTAGTGACTTGTAAATGGTTTTAGTGCTATTCAAATCTTTTCAGGTGTGAAGTACACGTAAAAGTTTGTATTTTACCACTCCAAAAGTATTCCCAAAAACAGTGGTTGAGCGCTGCAGAATCTTACGCACCATGTGCGTCAACCTAATCCTTCACCATTGCGACTTTGACCAAGTGCGCGCACTTTGGATGTGACCATTGTGACCATGGCGTGAAGGCTTACCTTCAGGCGTGAAGGTTTACCTTCAGGCTTCAAGCGACATGCACATTTTCCTTCATGTGGTGCTTCCCGACGAGCTGCGCCAAAAACATATCGCCTTTGAAAGTCGTGGCGCAGCCAGCAGGTTTTGTTTATACCAGAATCTGTGTGTTGAAGACTGAAGCGCTGCAGGTTGATTTTGATTTTTGCATGGCTTTTATTTATTTTTTGTTGATAATCACGTACGATGAGTTCCAATGGAATAGTAATTTGCTGATATTGTGATCTTAACTCTTCACCTAATTATGGCCCTTCACCTTGGAAAGGATGAGAAAAAGGTAATAAGTAGATGAGAAAAGGGAAGTATTACCAAAATCAGTTCTGAAACAAGTTTTTATTCTTCTCAGGCCGGTGCTGATGCATCAGCCAAGCTGTCAGAAAGCATTTTGGCAGCACAAGTCTATGTTCCAGATAATACTATAATTTTGGGAGATTTTAATGCTGGCAACACTTTTTTAGATTCCAAGTTTTGAAATCATAGCCCACTTACACCTTATGTGATTGCTCTCCATGACCAGATATTGTCTTCCAATTTAGAACAGCTTATATATCAGCCTACACGCTATGCAGAATCCAATGAGG
>VOPJ01016463.1:0-48985 GCA_014673585.1 Semibalanus balanoides
AGGCATATTTGTTTTAAACCGTTCAGTAAGGTACAAGGAAGCCGAATCCGATGAGTTTTTCGAAATTGATGAAACTTGCGATAAAGATAAAGCTGCGATAACGAATTTGCGATAAAGCTGTTAAGTATTTAAATTATTTAAAGGTATTGGTACATGTACGGCGACCAATTTTGGGGCAAATATTCCGGTCGGCGACCAGCTTTCAGTTTTGTTTAGCCCTGTTCAGAGGTGTGTCGGAGGGTGCCTTTGGAGACGTGTGGGAGGGCCTATTCAGAACTGCATCGGAGGGCGCTTTTGAAGGTATGTGGGAGGGCACCTTCATATTTGCATCGGAGAGCGCTTTTGAAGGTTTGTGGGATGGTCATTTCAAAGTTGCATCGGAGGTCGCCTTCGGAGCTATGAGAGATGACGCCCTCAGCGGTGCATCGGAGGGCGTCTTTGGAGGTAAGTGGTAGCCGGGAGGGCGCCCTCGGAAATGTATATCGGAGCATAACCCCCAACCCCACCCCCGCTCAACAACATCTTTCGCTGACGCACCCTCATGTGGGGGTTTGGTGTCTCCGGAGGGCTTGCCCCCCCCTTGTATATTTGTGAATAGGCCACTGGTGCGTGGTGTGACTCTATCTGGCGTTGTAACCCTGAACTGCGCTGAGTGCCGACTGCCAGAGGGCCACGAACGTTGATCAGCTTTCAACTGAGCTTTCCAGCCTGAGCTGTCGAATGAAGCGTAACCGAAACAAGGGCGGATCCAGGGGGGGCAAAGGGGCCATGCCCGCCCCCCAAACACCCAAATCTTGACTAATTTTGACAGATTTCCTGAGTTTGTCCGTAACAACTAAAGCAACTTTTACCTAGAGAAAGTTTTTGTTTTTAAATCAGTTTATTTTTGATACATGAGGTAAGCCCGACAATCCGATGAAGAGATATAACGTTTCGGCAACGAATTAACTCTCTGTCAGATATTTTTTAGGAGGAGATTTGCAACTCCCCCCCGGGCTAATATCGTGGTTCTAAATATCACACTTTCTGGATCCGCCAGTGAACCGAAATGTTTAGTAGTATCGCTTATTTATTGCACTACTGGAGCGCTAACTGCCGCTATTATAACTCATGGCTATCGCTAGCTTCTCGCGTCACAGAAAAGACGAAAGTCGGCCTACAGGCAGCGTCCAGAAGGAACTGTCAGAGATTATAATTTAACCCGCGCCGGGCCGGTGCTCGGCGCCACCTTCCTCGGGCCGGGGGGTGTTTCGACACGCCGCCATTCTAACTCGGCTCTATGGGACCCTTAGACATAACCAAAAATACCGTTCCGAGAGCTCGTGCAAAAGGGATTTCGAAACTTTCGGTGAAAAATCTTTTTCTCAGGTCAATATTAGAGTCACGCAGAGGTCATCAAAGGTAAAAATATTTTTCTCAAAATTTTCCAAGATTTAGACATAGCTCCAGAATATCCCGCAAATATATCGTGAAAACTATGAAATAGCTAGGAAGTAAACAAGTAGAGAAAGCAATTAGATAGATATTTGATTGCAATCGCACTATGTCCCTCATAATTTGAGCTCAGATGCAATAGTTTTGGTCTCCAGAGGTCTTAATCAAATGTCAAAATGCAGTTTTTTTGGTAAAAAATATGTTTTCCTGAAATAAGCATTTTATCTAAAAATGTCAACATAAATGAATTTTAACAGCTATCCGTGTTCCTCTGTCAAGACGCTTTGAAACCTAATACATGATGACTCTCGTAAGGTCAACTTTCAAATTTGACCCTCAGGTCAAGGGCAATTTGGTGACACCAGATAGGTCATGTTGCATATGGGGCGACGCGACAGACGATACTATACAGTGGTGTCATCTGCTCGTCTCTATCTTCATTATATTCAGAAGTTCTGTAGCAAATCATTGGCTGATGACGCTCGATGACCGTCAGATGACCTTGTAGAGATCAATTTAGAAACAATCGCACCTTAGGTCATTCAGAACAGAGCTAAAAAAACATGATTTCAAATATGCCTGATCCAATGCATACTTTCATGAATAAGAAGCATCTGTTTTATTTTCCCATTCACCTTATAAATGGGGAGGTCAGGAAATTGACCTGACCTTAGGTCACCGATATCGAAAATCCGAGATATACAACTTTAGATAGTCATGCTCTTATGAAACCCTGTAAGTACGAAACCAATCCGCTAAAAACTGTGGCTTTGGGGGAACCGCAAACCGTTTTCGGAGGTGGGGTCACTTGAACTTAGCCTGGTTACCTGACCTGACATGACCTTGTCAAAACTTTTTTGAACAGCTGTACAAAAAGATGATCGAACAGGTACTGCTGTGTCGAGAGAAAATCTCTGGCGCAGCGCTACGCGCCGCCGTTTCTCCCGATATCCAGGAAAACCTGAGGGGGGTGTCTAAACCACCCCTCCCAGGCACCCGGCGCGCGGATAACTCACGAGAAGTCTCAGTAATATGTGTTGTGCCACTCTTGGCATCTAATCTTTTAGTAGCAGAAACACGGTTGGAGATGTAATCAATAGTTTTCGAGCATAGATTGGCGGATTACAAATGTATGCACACATTAAGCGCGTGCGCGCGATGTTATGGTTTGAGGTTTATGTGAGGAGTTAATTGTCCATGGTGATTTAATTTTGATGTTATGGGTTAATGTTATGGTTTTTATGTTTAATCGTTAAATGGATTGAATGGTTATGGTTTTAGTTTATGTTATGGTTAATGTTATGGTTTTAGTTTATGTTATGGTTAATGTTATGTTTTTAGTTTATGTTATGGTTAATGTTATGGTTTTAGTTTATGTTATGGTTAATGTTATGGTTTTAGTTAATGTTATGGTTAATGTTATGGTTTTAGTTTATATTCACTGTGGGACCATTATTATATAAATGGACTTAACACTGATGGAATTCTCGATCCAGAGAAAACGTAACACAATCCAATGTTGTTAGGATCAGATTGGATTGCTTTAGGGCGTCTTAAAATAGGATAGTCGTGATCAAATGAATGTTGGTTTAACAGCCCAGTAAAGTTAGCTATACAGCGAATCCGCAATTGTATTTTTAATGAACAATCGATAACAACGAAATACTTTTGTTGAAGAACTACGCATGAAAAACGAAGGCACGAATGATGTGAAAACACCTTTTATAATCATAAAAATAATTTATAAACTCTTATATTTGACTGGTTCTGAGACTGATCTTTATCATGAAGCATGACAAACAACTATAAATAATTTTTTTACTTAACCCTATTCCTGGACGGATGAAAAGTATACGAACCTGTCGGGGGGGGGGGGGTATTCGGTCCCCTTCAGATCTCGGCTGCCATAGTAGCTAAAATCATAAAGTTGATCAGGCAGCCAGGAGTGTCCCTCCAAAGTCCCGGCTATACCACAGCACCTGACGTCAAAGCCAAAACAAACACAACACAAGTCGTCAATATCAGACCGTATGTACAATGGGATGATCATTAGCATGGCAGTTATGTATTTTGTAATGTAAAAAGGCGAGACAAAAAAAGCATGACCAGTGACCATCCATGCCCTTGCTTAAACCTTGGCTTAAAACCTGGCTTTCGTTCATGCAGAATATCTATTTTGAACTTTGACATGACCTTGATCTGATATGTGACCTTTACTTAAAACAAATTGTTTATTATTTATTGTTTATTGTTTATTAATATAAAACATCAACAGACATCATGCCCACTAATAGGTGCAGTCACAAGGTTAAAAAAGCACAATGCTTGTCCAAATACATCATAAACGTTCATGCAAAGCACACAAATAAATAAATAAATACACAATATTGAACCAAGTTCACATTCACACACAGTGGATCACATACGTGCCGCCACGACTCGCAAACTTTCGAACGCTGGTCAAGAAGGAATAGTGTGATGAAGTGAAGAAGCAGCAGCTGACGTACATAGGACTTTAAGAAAAGGAATTGGTATGTGTTGGAACACGAACGCAGAAGAGCTACGAAGAGACGGTATTCTACTCCTGGCAAAAGGTATGACGCCATAGGGAGGAGTTGCGCGAGTTGGCCCGAGAGAGCGCGTGCACGGCACAGGCCGGGAAGTGTTCGACACGAGACTAGAAAGGACATCAAACTGCCAGAGTACCCTTGATATACTTTGTGTAAAAACATAATGTCATGCTGGATAAGTCTCGCTTTCATAGAACACATGTTAAAATGAGCTCAAAGCGCCTCATAGCCTAGGTCAATGCAGGGTCGGTCCGACCTGGAGGCTAGCCACTTCAAAAACTTGTGCTGAACACTCGAGACGCTTAAGATGGGGAATACGATTACGCTTTAAGTTTAAGGCGCCATTTTTGCTCTTATATTCGACATGGTGCGCTCAAATAGAACTCTGCCCAAATTCGACAGTTGGCCATAAATGCACACCAAAAATGCGCCGAAGTACGACATTTCATAAATCTGAGAATAAAACTGAAAAACAACTGATAAGTGACGGTTAATTTTCCCAAAAAGAAAGAGCGTCACATTCCGAGCGCTTATGAACAACTAGGCAGCCTTCTTTAAGAGCAAGGTGAAATATTGAGACACCGTTTTAAGTTGTAACGAAATTGCGCCTAATGCAAACTTCAGCCCTTTATATTGCGCTTTACGTCGACTGGCCATTTTTTATCTTAATGGTTGACTGATTTTAATTTAAGCTGTATTTTCATTGGTACTGAACGGACTCATCCGTGGCTGGGTGCGTTTTAAAGCTCTTGTCATGTTCTACTGACCATATACTTGCTGGGTAGTTTAAAACAATACAAAATATGCTATTTGTACTTGAATTATGAAACACCCATTTCGGCGCTTCACACCAAGTTGTATGCATATACAGGGGCGGAGAATTAGGGGTTTTGGGGGTGCTTAAGCACCCCCTGAGCTCAGAAGTGCACCCCCTCACTGTGCCAAAAGCACCCTCGATAAAAGGTCTGTGGCAACTAAACATAACACAAGCATAGTCTTAACTGATAAGAAAAATTGCAAAACTAAAGCATTTGTTCTGCTTTCTTCAGTAGCCGCCCTCAATGTCCCTGTCAAGCTAGTAATGATATGTTTTAGAACACACATATGTAAAAAGGAGGTCTCCAGGCATACAAAGAGCAATGGTTGAATGATCCTGTTCATTCTGAGAGGGAAGCCGGTTCCAGTTTTGCAAGAAAGTCAAAAAGTGGGTCAAAATCCAAGAGTGTGGCGTAGAATGGGGTGAAACATCAATTTAGACAGTTATATATCAATATGTAGGAGGGTTTGATACAAAATGAACATATTTCCACTAGCAGATCTAAGAACAGCAAGATGAGCGTGATCAGTCCTGAAGTTTCATCTAAAATGGACCTCAAATTGACACATTCTGTATTTTCCTACAATATAATAATTCAAAGGAATGTTTCTACATATAAAAACTCATTTTTTAGCTGTCAGTAGGTTATCACCGAAATCTGTCTACTTTTCAAATATTAGTTACTTTGATTATTTTTTAGGAAGGTAGTTTCTACTCCATCCACAAAAATAAAAATAAAAATTGAACTATGGATACAGGCCAGATTACCTATCCCTAGTTGAATCCTTAATAAAATAGCCAACCAAAACTGTAAAACTCACTTAAACCCGCGCCCACTGGGCCTCTGCATTTCCTTCGCCCCAGACTTGGGGGGGGGGTGTTTGAACACCCCCCTCTAACTCGGTCCCATGGCATGTAGACCAAAACAAAAGACACCATTCGAACCGTTATCAAAAATCATTTCGAAACTACTTTATACTTTTTTTACACCCCCCCCCCCGGCCCGGCGCGGGTTAAGTGCGCCATATATGTATATAATGCGCCAAATCATAAACTGCACGCTCACGGTAGATAGAAACTGTTCGGCGGAGTTTTGAAACGCAGAAGCCAGCAATCACCCTGGCGGAGCTTTCTGAAGCTCACTAGTCCCAGCCGACTGAAGGCGCAGTGCGCTGTGGTTGCGACAGAACCGAATTTTGGAAAACTTGTCGGTTGTGGCGTGAGTCTTGGACTCCGGCGCAACTGCCATGATTTTTTTTCGAAATGCGCAAAAATACGATTCTGAAGAAAATGTACAAATGGACCTACGGCTGCTTCAACCTCTTACATTGATGCTCATTTGAATAATTTCCCTGCATTGGTCGCAGGGCAAATTACACCCAGACATGAGGATAATGCTTAAATAAGTCCAAATACCGAGTCGTTTTTACATGAAAACCATGTCGATTGGCAGCGCACCCCATGTCACGTGACTAGCTGTGGTGACGTCACTACGCTTAGAACCGATTCAGCTGTAACGGTAGTGACAGCTGCACCTGCCCATAGCACACTGCCGTACTCGAGCAGATACCGTACATGTGCGTTATAAGCGCAAATCAGGGCCCGATGGTCCAAACGCGAGTTTCGCCGGAATCGCGGCAGCTGCATGCTGCGGATGAGCAGACCCAGCATCCGGTTCGCCTTGGACACAGCAGAGTCCACGTGAGGTGCAAAGGTAATTTTTGCGTCGAGAACGACACCTAAGTCACGCGTTTCACAGCGGCGCTCCAAGACGGTATTGGTATGACTTATATTGATATAGTAGAGAGTTTTTAGCTGCCACGTTTTACGTCTCGATACCGGAAGACTTCCAGAGGGGGGGGGGCAATATTTGATCCCCCATCAGCAAATGTTTGGCGAAGACGCCAGTCAATGGTGGGTTAATGGCATAAGCAGCATATTCAGCTGACAGCATGTCGGCAGCGCAATGAATCAATGAGGCAGATCAATACTTGTATGGGGTCGGGCCATCAACCTTCATCGCCATCGGTAGTCACCATGGAGCGACACCATGAGATAGATCGGCACATCGGTAGTCACGTGGCGCGACACCACCGTGATAGATCGGCACATCGGTAGTCACCGTGGAGCGACACCATGAGATAGATCGGCACATCGGTAGTCACGTGGCGCGACACCACCGTGATAGATCGGCAATCCTTTCGACAGGGCCGACACTGGACCGGCTCTCTGGAAAATCTGCTCCCTGGTGCTGAGCCTTGACTGAAGGAACTAGAGGCAATTTAAGCACAGCTCATGAAGAGTAACCTACAGTGATGCGGGTTGACCTTTGGAGATTGCAGGAGAGAAAATGGTCCAGCGCAGGGCTTGGTTCTATTGTAGTAAAGGGTCTCGAGTCGTAGATGGAGCTCAGCCAGCCGATAGCTCAGACAGTTACCAAAAGATAACCCAAGAATGTTTATTAGCAATGATTGTTGTCTATTGCTTGTTACAATCTTTATCAGCTACTTATGGAGTTGAAATGTTTAAATAGCATGCACCACCGCCACATATCGTTTGGCGTCAGCAGCCCCCCCCCAACCCGAATACTTTCCTGCATTTAGCGAGACAAGTTGTTTGAAAGGTGTTGAAATGCAACTGTTAATGCGAATGTTTGAGGCATATTTTCTGACGAAATACAGACACAGGCAATACATCAAAATGTTAATATACTTACAGGTGGATCCTGACCGCAGTACAATTGGAGAGGGAGTTAAAAGAAGGAGTAGGGCCCGAAAATACCAGAACGATAACCCTTGGGCCTGCATTTTTTTTTATTCAACACACTACCCCCCATGATCAGGTAACCTGCAGGAGTGCTCATGCCTTTTCCTAACCCAAACGTCTAACAGAACCATACGTTAAGACCTGTGAAAATATAAATGCAAAGTAGTGGAACTCCCTGCCAGGAAAATTAAGATAAAAAGCAAACAACAACAGCACCATCACAACATATAGCATGCAGGCCGCCTGGTAATTTGCTAGGTTGTTATATGGAAAGAATAACAGTATTGTACAATGTACATTTGTACAAGGCTGCTGATAACAGGAAAGGACAGAATCTAAGCGCATTGCCAAACATTGTTTCATATACACTTGTGAAGTCATTTTGTCACGAGTTCCTGGCCAATACTAATCCGATAACGAACATGAGGATTTCGGTTGACGAAATACCTACGGACCAATTTGAGTTGAAGTGAAAAATGGCAAAAACTTGACCAATTTTGAAATTGTATGTGTTGGTGGTGTATGCAATATGTATATATTGTATAATATATACAATACTAATCATCAAGGATCCGACTTACTTTTGTGAGCACTATCTTCGATCTTTATATAATAATGATGTGTTTAATTTACTATTTATATGAATTGATATAATTTCGAGCACATTAAGCATCAATGTGCTTGATAGAAATAAGAGTGCGCAAAAAAAGTATTTTTATTGGTATTTATTAGGAGTATTTGATTGGTCTGGTGCGCGATTTCAAGGACAGTCCAAAGCGATATTGGACATTTGTCAAATGCCTGAAATCATCGCAGTGGCGGATCCAGAGGGGGGCATGGGGCCATGCCCCCCCATTGGGCCTCGAACTTAAGGGGCACTCTGGCCGCCTGAGGGGGCACTCTTGTCGCCTGAGGGGACACTCTTGTCGCCTGAGAGGGCATTCTAGCCGCCTGAGGGGCACTCTTGTCGCCTGAGGGGGACTCTAGCCGCCTCAGGGGGCACTCTGGCCGGCTGAGCCAACACTCTGATGACCTGAGGGGTCCTTAACATTTTGCATAAAAAACTGAAATAGGGGCACCCTCAAAATATAGTGGACCAAATCCGTCGAGTTTTCAGATTTGGGTATAGGTAGGGGGCACCACTGCAATTGATGGTCCCCTACTTGAAGATTTTCTGGATCCGCTACTGAATCATCGGCACATGTATCTCCTGTTCTCGAATACGACGGTAACGTGTACAAGGGCGAAGAGGAGCGAGCAAACTGCCTAAACGAGTGCTTTTCTCGAAAGTTTTGTGACCCCACAGTTCATGCTCTACCCGATCCGCCATTGTTCGATGCGCCCGTTGTGAATTGTTTCAGCGTGCCGCATAGCCGGGTAGTACACCTGTTACGTGAGCTGTGTGCGCATAAGGCATGTGGCCCAGATGGGCCTAGTGCGAGGATTCTGCGTGAGTGTGCCGATGAGCTATCTGTACCGATACATATTATATGCCAATTATCAGTTCGATCCGGTATCTTTCCCACCATCTGGAAGCAGGCTAATGTGATACCGGTGTATAAGAAAGGCTCGAAAAAGTCACCTGATACCCATCGTCCTGTATCATTGCTGCCAATCTGTTCGAAGATTTTTGAGAAAATAGTATGTGAAAGCCTGTTACTTGCGTGCCTTCCAGTCCTTCCATCATCCCAACATGGTTTCCTTCCAAAGCGATCCTGCATCACCAACCTTTCCATGCTTTTCTTGAACACTGCTGGACATCCATCGCGCGAGGCAAACAAACTGACGCCATCTACACAGATTTTTCCTTGCATTCACCAGTGTCAACCACGTGCTACTGCTGCACAAGCTCCGACACTCATTTTGCATTACTGGTCGTACGTACGATTGGCTTGAGTCGTACTTGAGCAATCGCAAACAGCGTGTCGTGCTGAACGGCAAGCAGTCTGACTGGAGTCCAGTACAATCCGGTGTCCCAGAGGGAGTATCTCTGGGACCAGCCTGCTGTTTGCGTGCTTTTTGGCCGATGTACCCAGTCACATGGAAAGTGAATGCGTCATGTACGCTGATGACGTGAAACTTTACCGTAGGATCGTGAGCGGGAACGACTGTGTCCAGAGTANCCGCCGCTTTTCCACAAGTCAATGGTAGGGTGCCTCTGCACGTGCGCACGTGCACACCCCTTTTTTATATCTCAGGAACGGCTGAAACGATCGTGTTCGAATTTGGTGTGTGGTTAGAGACCTGTCAGCCAATGCCTTTCCACAAGTCAGGGTGGGTGCCTTTGCACGTGCGCACCCTTTTTGTATCTCAGAAACTACTTCCGGATTGAGTTGAAATTCACCATACATTTCCTTCGCGCTTCGCTCGTTCATCGCTCACTACGCGCTTTACTGGTATTTATGAAAAGAAAACTAAGGCTGTTGACAATATAATTGACTGCATTAACGCATTTCAATTTTAAAGGTCACTGGCAGGTCACGGACCAAGGGTCACGGGCGTCACGGGCTCCGAAGACCACACGGCAACGCTCTTCCTGTCTACCTGCTGCATCGGACGCTTTTCAATGATAGCCGTTAGGCTCTTTTAGAAGGTGCAGGTTGAAGTCGTATGTAACCAAAGTTTGGGGTGTAGGCTGTACAGACTGCTGATGTGATTTAGGTTTATGTGTGCGCGTGTGCGTGTGCGAGGAAGAAACCGAGCTTGCGAGTTTTATTACTTTTATGTTGTTTTTACTCATATGGGGTTGTCTCGTTTACCGATCGCATGTCTTATTTTACAAGCGTTTTTGTCTTTTTAGCCCCACAGCATATCTGTGAATTATTGTTCACTATATTTATTTTTACGTTATTCATCTTAACTGCTTCATGATTTTTTGTTCTATTTTAGTATCATATTTTTGTGTTACATATTTGTCTAACCAACTGTGTGCGTGTGTATGTGCATTGCTGTGGTGTCGTCGCATGTTTTAATTACTCGACTTGAGCTGTAATTGGGTGAATGCCTGTTGCTCATTGTCATTAAATAAACAAATAAACAAATAAACAACAATATACGAATAACTCCTTACCAAATTCAAAATTATATCATTTTTGACTGAGTAATGGCATCTTAGGTTCTGATAACTGATGAAGTCATATTTTGACATTTCGTTTTTTTATTGACAAGATACAGATAAAAAATTACAAAACTGTATCGCTGAGACAAATCTGGTCCAGAAACATGCTTTTTTGGTCTATATGTATCAATTTCAATTTTTCATGTCTTGTGACCTTTGATCTTAGCTTGACAATAACTTCATGAACATAAAGTCAGATGGTAAAATGAGTATCAATATCGATTTATACGCGTAAAATGACCCATACAACATGTGTTGCATGACATTCGTAGATATTTTGTGTAAAGTGACCTTTTGTGACCTTTCCTTGAACTTTGTCAACAATCTCGCTTTAAATCATGCAGGATGTGTATCATACCTTTGAGAGCACTTTGGGTGATTATGGTCGCAATGGAAGACTTTGGATGGAAAAAATGGTCTGTAAACTAAAATATCTCGATTTTTGACATTTGACCTTACCGTGGACCGACATGTGACCTCAATTTGAATTGTCCGAGCATGACTTTTAGATTCGTTTCATTGAGGCGCTTTCGAATCACGCAGCTTGCGCGTCCTCGGCTGCGATCAATGGTTCGGAAGATACCCAGGGCAGTTTTACCGCCCCCCCCCCCCAGCCAGCCAATGGTGCTTCAGACAGAGCCCAGTCAATCAGCCGCGTTAACAGCAGATAACTCGCTGTTCACATGCGTCGACTGCGATCAGCACATCACACACGCCAAGAAAATCAATACATTCGATATAACGGCGCTTGTAATGTGTATATATCTCGTCTGTATGTGTATCACCAGCAGGCACATTTGCATTTATGTCAGTGGCGGCGGATTGTATTTTCGGGTGGGTAGGCAAGACAATCTCCAGAGGGCCTCCTGAGCGCGTAGGGGGCCTCCCGAGCGCTCAGGGGGCCTCCCGAGCGCTCAGGGGGCCTCCCTTTTTGAGGCTGTGGGCCCTTAACAACTTTTATAATTTTAGAAATAATGCATTTTTGTTTTGGAAGTCTGGACAGTATCTGACACCCATTTTTCGGTGTAGTGACAAGCGCCAGTTAAACATCAAATTCGCATTAAACCCGCGCCGTGCCGGGGGGGGGGAGCGCGTTTGGACGCTCCTTTTTTTTCTATTGGCGGTTTCTAAAACGCGGAGCAAAGTTTGTGACTGTGATACTCCTGCTAGTATGCGGCGACAGAGTATGCGTTCCCATGACGTGCTCCCTAGGCGTGGATCTGAAAAATAAAAATCCTGATCGTTTTTCCTTAAGGCGATATTATGGTTTTACCTTTTGGACCTTAGGTAAGTGTTTGTTTTGTGATGGGAGGGAACTCAAGGTCTAGAAGACATTTTATTGCATGGCATGATTTATGGCATAATTCATTTGCCATCATATGATATCCTTGCATAATCCCAACCGTGAGTTGAGAAATTGACTTGTAACTAGTTGATATATAATTAAGAGGAAGGAGGTAGGTATTCAGAATATTTTAGGCTTCTGTTTCAGGTAGAGTGATAAGTAATTGGAAACAATGGCTTAACCTAATTTGTTGTGACTTATGAGTGATGCATATACCCAAGTTAAGCCACCAACAGGACAAAGTTCACAGGTGAAACGAAGCCACTGTCTTTAATTGTATGCTACCTATACATTAGCATTCACAGGAACTTCATGAAAACCTTGTGCTGTTGGTGTTGTCAAATGTCAATCATTCAATGCCTGTACCAAGTTTTGATAAGGCATGAGGCATCTTGATTCTTGAGTGTTGACTGATATAGTACCGACATATATAACAAATCAAATGAATATCTGTAACAATTGCTTTAATCAAAACGTTTGCACTTTGGAAATTGGAAAATGCACCTGATTTAATTTTTAAGGATGAAAAGTCGGTGGTCACGACCAAGTCACGGCTTGACCTGACCTAGTCCCGGCCTAGTGCCGCCGTGACTCTGATTAAGTCACAGCGCAGTGAAGCCGGGACAAATTTTCTGCATCTCTAGTAGGTTACGTCACTAATTTGATTATAACTCGATTTTTCAATAATTGTATTATTACTTTTGCACAGAAGACGTAAAATTGATGTAGAAGAAGGTACCCGAAGTTTTGCGTTGATAGCGCTGTCCGTTTTTAGCCACTGGGAACATTCATCAGGAGGGTGTGGTGCCCACTGACCGGCTCATATCGTGATTCGCTCCCACCCAGCCAATGTCAGGTTAAAGTTAACCTCCCAGCACTGTATTTGTGCAGCGCACGTACCCTCACATCACCCAGCTTCTGTGACCACTGCCACGCCCGCGCGCTGCACACACCCCCTCCGGCCGGCAGTCAATAGCAAAACACTCCGAAGAGGACACTCGTGGACTTTGTTATGTATTAATGACATTGACATGACAATGACATTGTTTCGCGTTCATCATTTCAGCGTTGTAGATGATAGTGAATATCAATACTATTCCTGCTTTTGATTTTTTGATTTTCTACAAGACATTTATTCCTCGTTGATGCACTGCCATAATTTTAGAGAGCTTGACATTTATCTATAGAAGTACGAAATAAGCGACTTCATATCGACCGTGACGGGCTATTTCGATGACAAATATCATTTGAGGCTGGAAGAGCTCAGGATAGCAATACGACAAATTTACCAATGTCACTAAGCTAAGAATATGTGGTTAGCAGCTATATTTTACGCAGAGAGGCTTTCTGTTTAGAATATGGTCACTGGTTCACAGCTTTTAGATCGAGTCGGCGATAGCCCATCGCCACTAAGCATCAGACATTCAAACCCGGCGTTACCGTTGCGGCCGCGGCCCGATCATCAGTCCTCCTATCGGGCAGTCTGTTCGGTGGGCGTTTATCAGGATGACAGCTCTCCACTATGGCCGTCCAGTTCCGCTGCTAGCAGACCGTGCGGCCTGCCGAGGTCCCCGGACAGCAGCGGGATCCAGCTACTCAACCGAACGACACGGTCAGCTGCCAGCAGGGATCAGACAACACCGACTGCTTCTCAGGTCTTCAGCTTGGTCTTGGGCAGGGTCAGCATCCTCAGCTAGCTATTGCTCGGCTACGCCGTGTAGAGGGCGGCCATTCAGGGGGTAGAGGGCCGGTAGAGGCGGCCATCAGCAGCAGTAGCAGTGGTCACTGCCTGCTGTAGAAGGCGGCAGCAGGGGCGGCCGGCAGCAGCAGCAGCAGTGCCGGCGCCGTCACCCCGGCAGAGTTGCAGTAGTCGGTGGTGCAGATACACTCAGTCAGCTGGTCCGAGACGGTGCAGTTGTTCCGCGGCACGTCATAACAGCCACGAATCACCTTGCCGTTGCCGTACTTCAGATGGATGCAGGAGACGTTATACGGAAACACGCATGGCTCCTTTTTGAAGGTGCTGTTGTCCGCGTCGAAGTCGGAGCAAGGAGGCTTCGAATCCGCCTTCACCACGCGATGATTAACTTCCTGCACGTTGTTGGCCGATAGATCGGAGCACGAGTAGCAGCTGAGGGCGCGGCAGCTGGGCAGCATGGCCAGCAGGGCGGCCAGAGCCAGCAGAGGCAGCAGCGGACGGCGGTACATGGCGGCACGTGTGGACCACAGCGGAGGCGGCGGCGGAGTGGCTGACCGATCACCGTCCGACGCTCAGATAGCTGCACTATCGCCACTGGCGGATCCAGCCTCCCAATATGGGGGGGGGGCTAATTTCGCTGTGAGCCTCGGGGTCCTTGCTCCTAAGGGGGAGGGGGATCGAGATGTGAAAATATCATTTAATCTAATGTAAATTCATAAATGTATAACTTAACTATACCCAAATAACGATTTCTTGCCGTGTTTAAGGGAAATACTTTTACGCTTTAAGGCGACATTTTTGCTCTTAATATTCGACATGGTGCGCTCAAATAGAATCTGCCCAAATTCGAGTTGGCCATAAATGCAGCAACTAAAAATGCGCCGAAGTACGACATTTCATAAATCTGAGAATACAACTGAAAAACAACTGATAAATGACGGTTCATATTCCCAAAAAGAAAGAGCGTCACATTCCGACCGCTTATGAACAACTTGGAATCCTTCTTTAAGAGCGAGGTGAAATATTGAGACACCGTTTTAAGTTTGTAACCGAAATGCGCTCATGACAAACTTCAGCCTTATATTGCGCTCACGTCCGACTGGCCATTTGGTCTTAATGGTCGACTGATTTTAATTTAAAGCTGTATTTCATTAGTACTGAACGGAACTATCGTTGCTGGGTGCGTTTTTAAAAAGCTCTTGTATTTCTCTGACCATATACTCGCTGAGCGTTACAACAATTACAAAATAATGTTATTTGTACCTTGAAATTATGAAACACCATTTCGGCGCATCAGACCAAGTTGTATGCATATACCTTACCTGGATGTTGAACTTCAATTTGTGATATTTCGATTTTGGTTAAAACCGGCTTATCTTAGTGTTGAATACTCTTAAACGATTCCCAAAGGCGTAGCGATCACGCCGATATCAATATTTTATCACATAACCGTGTACATTCGTCAAAATATGTTTTTGTTTAAATTCACCTAGTCAAAAATCGGCGCAATTCTCCCATCATGTGCTCTAGGACGACCCAACGCTGTCAACTTGGAGCCACTGAGCGCTTATTCTACAGCGGAGTTTGTTTGACGCAATTGCGCTCCTTTTCGACACGGAAATAAGTGTGCAACGTACTGCGCTCTCTTTTGACACAACAATAAAAACGTGCACTGACATTCGCTTTAGAAGACAAAATCGAAAGCATGTAAACAAAACCCGTCGAAACACGCTTATCAAGTGCGCCATATTGTTATAATGCGCCAAATCATAAACTGCACGCTCACGGTAGATATAACAAACTGTTTCGCGTGTTTTGAACGCAGAAGCACAATCGAGCCCTGGCGGCGCTTTACTGAAGCTCACTAGTCCGCAGCCCGGCTGGCGCAATGCGCTGTGGTTGCGACAGAATGATTCTTGGAAACTTGTCGATTGTGGCGGAGTTTTTAGGACTCCGGGCGCACTGGCATGAAAATTTTTTTTTCTCGAAATGCCAAATACGATTCCGGAGAATTACATGACCTACGCTGCTTCAACCTCTTACATATGCTCTTTTATATTATTTCCCTTGCATTGGTCGCATGGGCAAATTACAACCCAGACATGAGGAAGTATGCTTAAAGTAAGTCAAAATACCGAGTCGTTTTACAGGAAAAACCATGTGATTGGCAGCGCAACCCCCATGTCACGTGACTAGCTGTGAGTGACGGTCCACTACGCTTAGACCGATTCAGCTGTAACGGGAAGGGACACTGCACCTTAACATTATATTTGAGTTGAGATAGCCATTTGCGTGCTTGGCATGGCAATTATGTATGGTATAAGTTTAAACGCCGAGGTCGAATCATCAGAGAGAAATTCGAATTTGGTTTTAACTCTGTAACATTCCCAGTCCCCCAAGTGTATTTGAATGACGACCTGATCCGATTCGTCGTCTCTCTTAACCCAAATGTTTTACAGTCGACTTATTTTACCTTTGGCCATACATTAGCCAACACAAAATCTAGTCAAGTAGTCATATTATGGCAGCGTAAGGTTTTCTTATTCCCAAAAAATCCCTTCATATGAAGTCATCAAGTCCCAAATATTAAAATGTTAACTCTTTTATGAATTGATAAATGTTGTGAGAAACCAAATGTCATAATCGTCGTTCGTCAGCAATTGCTTCATATTAAGCACCACAAAAGCGGCGTACATTTGAGAACTTGTGGGAAGGTGGCGGTGTCCCTTTAGTGCACTCAATACCTAACAAGATAAACGCCGGTTACCGTTTATCGTCCGCAAAATGGGAACTCATGGCGGCTACTTTGCACATTTTCTCCTAATGGTCCTTAATCTTGTATACTAATTAACTGCGAAAATACTTGCCTTATTTAGATACAATGCGGGGGAGTTCTTACTCGGTTATTTGCTTTCCGAGTTATTAAGCGTTTTGTTTTATTGCAAGAGTTATTACTTTTTTGCGTGATTTTTGCTTTGGGGGAATAGTTTCTATTGCCGCCCCTGTCGAGTATAGGATGGGGGCGGGCTTTTACCTCTGCCGCCCCCTGGATCCGCCAGTGTATCGCCACCGTGCAAAAGCTACGTTGATTGTGAATTGCTCCAGATCAAAATAGCGTCAGACGTTCCACTTTCCCTACTCCCTACTGCTACCAAATTGCTACCAAATAGAGGAAACACGAACAAGCAAATAGAGAAAACACGAACCAGGCAAACATACATAATTTGTTGTCAAAAAATAATTTTTCGCAGCCAGTACCTTTTTTCCTCACCAATTTCAGCGGATATGAGGGTCGATAAATTGTATTGCCGCCCCTGTCCGGCTTAGAATGGGGGGGGGGGCTGTAGCCCCTGCCGCCCCCTGTATCCGCCAGTGACTATCGCTGCCTTATCCTATCTCAACCGCAGCCGGCCAACAGTCGCCTCTGAGAACGCCGTCTAATCTGACCTCACTGTCAGCCAACTCAGCGGAACAAAGACGGTCATGGACATTTTCCAGTCGATTGATATACATTTTGTTACCAAACTCTGTAATTTACTATTTGGAGTTTCGCGAGGCTAGACCGGCCGGAACGCCCACTGTGCAATGACAGGTTAAAGTTAACCTCCCAGCACTGTATTTGTGCAGCGCACGTAACCTCACATCACCAAGCCTCTGCGATCACTGCCACGCCCGCGCGCTGCACACCCCACCCCCGGCCGGCAGTCAATAGCAAAACTCTCCGAAGACACTCGTGGACTTAGTTATGTATTGATGACATTCACATGACAATGACATTGTTTCGCGTTCTTCATTTCAGCGTTGTAGATGATGGTGAATATCATTTCTGCTTTGGATTTTGTGCTTTTCTACAAGACATTTACTCTTCGTTGATGCACTGCCATAATTTTAGAGGGCTTGACATTTGTCTATAGAAGTAGGAAATAAGCGACTTCATATCGACCGTGACGGGCTATTTCGATGACAAATATACATTTGAGGGCTGGAAGAGCTACAAAACGATAGCAAATACGACAAATTTACCAATGTCAACTTAGCTAAGAAATATGTGGTTAGTGGCTATATTTTACCAGAGAGGCTCTACTAGAATTAGGATATGGTCACTGGTCACAGCAGAAGCATCGAGTCCCGATAGCCATCGCCACTAAGCACTCAGACATTCAAACCCGGCGTTACCGTGGCGGCCCGCGGCCCGATCATCAGTCTCCTATCGCAGTCTGTCGGTGGGCGTTATCAGGGATGACAGCTCGTTCCACTTACGGCCGTCCGTCCCCTGCGTAGTCAGCCGTGCGACCGTGCCGAGCCGCCGGACAAGCAGCGGAAAACCAAGAAACTACTCAACTGACGACCACGGTTCAGCTGCCAGCAGGATCAGACAACACCGGCGGCTTCCTTCAGTCTTCAGCTGGTCTTGGGCGGGTCAATCATTCCTCCAGCTAGCTATTGCTCGGCTCGCAGTGTAGAGGGCGGCCATCAGGGCGGCCGGCAGCAGCAGCAGCAGCGTCACTGCCTGCTGTAGAGGGCGGCCATCAGGGCGGCCGGCAGCAGCAGCAGCGTCACTGCCTGCTGTAGAGGGCGGCCAGCAGGGCGGCCGGCATCAGCAGCAGCAGCGTCACTACCTGCTGTAGAGGGCGGCCAGCAGGGCGGCCGGCAGCAGCAGTAGCGTCACTGCCTGCTGTAGAGGGCGGCCAGCAGGGCTGCCGACATCAGCAGCAGCAGTGCGGCCGTCGTCAGGCTGGCCAGAGTTGCAGTAGTCGGAAGTGCAGAAACACTCGGTGAAATTTAAAGTGCCCAGGGCCCCATCGCTGCAGCCCTCGGTCCTATCCTCGCCGTAACAGCCGCGGGTTACCTCACCATTGCTCTTCGTCACCGTGATGCAACTGTGGATCGACGCCAGGGCACACGCGACCCTGAACCTGCTGTCGCTCTTGTCGAGCTCAGAGCAGGGGGGAGGCCCGGTGTCTGGCGCGTCCGAGCACTGGTAGCAGCTGATGGCACGGCAGCTGGGCGGCATGGCCAGCAGGGCGGCCAGAGCCAGCAGAGGCAGCAGCGGACGGCAGAACATGGCACCACTAGTGCGGACCACAGCGGAGGCGGCGGCGGAGTGGCTGACCGATCACCGTCCGACGCTCAGATAGCCGCACTATCGCCACTGGCGGATCCAGCCTCCCAATATGGGGGGGGGGCTAATTTCGCTGTGAGCCTCCGGGTCCTTGCCCCTAGGGGGAGGGGGATCGAGATGTGAAAAATCTCATTTTATTAAATGTTAAATTCATAAATGTATAACTTATATGACCCAAATAACGATTTCTTTGCCGTGTTTAGGACACTGCCACCTTAACATTATATTTGGAGTTGAGATACGCCATTTTGGCGATGCTTGGCATTGCAATTATGTATGGTAATGAAGTTTAAAAACAAACGCTTGACGGTCGAATCACATATAAATTCGAGTTTGGTTTTGACATCTTTAACATTCCCAGTCCCCAGGCTATTTGAATGAGGGGGGGAAAAAACCCTGATCCGATGTCGTCGCTCTCTCTTAACCAAATGTCTATTACAGTCGACTTGTTTACCTTTGGCCATACATTAGCCCATACACTAGTCAGTAGTCATTATTTTGGCAGCGTGAAGGTTTTCTTTATACCCCAAAAATCCTTCATATGACGTCATCAGTCCAAATATTAAAATGTAACTTTGTATGAAATTGATAAATGTTTGTGAGAAACAAATGTCACAATCGTGTTCGGCAGCAATTACTTCATATAAGCACCACAAGCGGCGTACATGTGAGAACTTTGGGAAGGTGGCCGAGTGTCCCTTTAAGTGCACTTCAACTTACCTACAAGATAAACGCCCGGACACGTTATCGGTGCAAATGGGACTCATGGTACGGCTACTTTGCGACATTTTCTCCTAATGGCCTGTAATTTGTATACTATTAACTGCGAAATCTTGCTTTATTTTAGATACAATGCAGGGGAGTTCTTACTCGGTTATTTGCTTCCCGAGTTATTAAGCGTTTTTACTTTTATTGCAAGAGTTATTACTTTTTTGCGTGATTTTTGCTTTGGGGGAATAGTTTCTATTGCCGCCCCTGTCGAGTGTAGGATGGGGGGCGGGCTTTTGCCCCTGCCGCCCCCTGTATCCGCCAGTGACTATCGCTGCTTCATCCTATCTCAACCGCAGCCGGCCAACTGTCGCCTCTGAGAACGCCGTCTTATCTGACCTCACCGTCGCACAGTGGGGCCTTTCGCCCCGAAGCCTGCCGAAATGACAAATGTAAAGGTCGATATTTTCCTTTCAAACTGCAGTGCCCGGAACAAAAAAACATCTGATTTTTTCGAATCTGGTATTGGTTTACTCTGTTAACCTTGGTAAGCATATGTAAAGTGCGATCGAACCGGAGTTTGCTGACGGAAACGCATTATTATATATATCTTGTAATATGTAAAGGTAACTTTATATAAAGCTTGACGGCGAATGACGCTTCGAGACACATGCCAGCGTAGTCGCCAGAGTGTCCTGATGCTGTCCCGACCCAGAAACCGCGCCCCCACTCGCCCCTTTGACTGCTACAGCAATTTGATGATGAGGTTATGCGAGGTCAATACAGGCAAGGTTAAGCCTATTCCCTGCTGGGCAGAACCCCGTTGGTTTGTCGCTTGCGCACTTCTAAACCGTACACCTAGCGTCTTGATGATATGTGATATCTCTTAAAACTGAATTGCGCGTGTTTTGCCAAAATTCTTTGAAAAAATATTGAATCAGCAGAGGCGGTGCCATTTTTGTTCTCTCTCTCAAACAATGCGCAACTGATTCCTCTTACGATATGCCGCAGCTGAGTTTTACTGCGAATGACAGCTGGCCGTCAACTTAACTAATCCCGGCTAATCGGGAAAAAGGCCCCACCTGTCGTCGGCCAACCAGCCGGGAACAAAGGACGGTCGGGCGGCTAACATCACGCACCCCACACTCCACAGGCCGCTCGCTAGCAACTTGCTCAAACTCAACAGCTCCCCGACACCAACACCACTGGATGACACTCGCCTAGACTCGCCTAGACACGTCGTATAGCAAGGGTCATCGAGCGGACCACACCCAGGAGTGATGAGGTGGAGGAGGCCACCACCCGACTCAGCACCAGTTCCTCGCCTGGGCTCAAGCAGTGCGTCAGACTGAGTTGTCCCAAGCAGCCAGGGCAAGGAGCGACCAGCACACCAGGAGTGATGAGGTGGAGGAGGCACCACCCGACTCAGCCCAGTCCTCGCCTGGCTCCAGCAGTGGTCAGACGTCAGTGGCCCAGCAGCCAGGGCAGGAGCGACCAGCACCCAGGAGTGATGAGGTGGAGGAGGCACCACCCGACTCAGCCCAGTCCTCGCCTTGGCATAACCAGCAGTGGTCAGCGTCAGGTGGCCGAGCCAGGGCCAGGAGCGACCAGCACCCGAGAGTGATGAGGTAGAGAGAGGCACCACCCGGACTCAAGCCCAGTCCTCGCCTGGCTCCACAGTGCTCAGTACGTCAGTGTCCGGCAAGCCAGGCAGGAGCGACCAGCACCCAAGGAGTGATGAGTTGGAGAGGCACCACCCGACTCAGCCCAGTCCTCCGCCACCTGGCTCCACAGTGGCAGGACGCAGTGCTCCCGGCAGCCAGGGCAGGAGCGACCACACCACCCAGAGCTGATAGAGGTGGAGGAGGACCAACCCGACTCAGCCAGAATCCTCCCCGCCTGCTCCAGCACTCCAGCAGCTGCGTCAGACGTCAAGTGGCCCAGCAAGCCAGGGCCAGGAAGGCGACCAGGGCACCCAGGGAGTGATGAGGTAGGAGGAGGCACCACCCGACTCAAGCCCAGTCCTCGCCTGGCGTCCAGCAGTGGTCAGACTCAGTGCCCAGCAAGCCAGGGCTATGGAGCGACCCAGCACCCAGGTAAGGTGATGAGGTGGAGATTGGCACCACCCCGACTCAGGCCAGTCTCTCTGCCTGGCTCCAGCAGTGGTCAGATGTCAGTGTCCCGGCAGCCAGGGCAGGAGCGACCAGCACCCCAGGAGTGAGAGGTGGAGGAGGCACCCACCCGGATCAGCCCGTCCCTCCGCCTGGCTCCAGCAGTGGTCAGACGTCGTGGCCCAGCAGCCAGGCAGGGACGCGACCGCACCCAGGGAGTGATGAGGTGGAGGAGGCCACACCCGACTCAGCCCAGTCCTCGCCTGGCTCTCAGCATGGTTTTCAGGCGTCAGTGGCCGGCAGCCAGGGCAGCGAGCGACCAGCACCCAGCATGATGAGGTGGAGGAGGCACCACCCGACCAAGCCCAGTCCTCGCCTGCTCCAGCAGGTGGTCAGGACGTCAGTGTCCCGGCAGCCCAGGCAGGAGCGACCAGCACCCAGGAGTGGATGAGTGGTAGGAGGCACCACCCGACTCAGCCCAGTCCTCGCCCTGGGCTCCAGCCAGTTTGTCAGACGTCAGATGTCCCAGGCAGCCAGCGGCAGGAGCGACCAGCACCCAGGAGTGATGAGGTGGAGGAGGCCACCACCCGACCTCAGCACCCATGTCCCTCGCCTGGCCCAAGCAGTGTCAGACGTCAGTGGCCCCAGCAGCCAGGGCAGAGCGACCCAGCCACCCAGAGTGATTGAGGTGAGGAGGCGGACCACCCGGACTAGCAGTCCTCGCCTGGCTCCAGCAGTGGTCAGACGTTCAGTGGCCAGCACCAGGGGCAGAGCGACCACGCACCCAGACTAGAGGTGGAGGAGCCCAACCCACTCGGCCCACTCGCCTGGCTCCAGCAGTGTCAGACGTCAGTGGCCCAGCAGCCAGGGCAGGAGCGCACCAGCACCCAGGCATGATGAGGTGGAGGAGGCACCCACCGACGGTCAGCCAGTCCTCGCCTGGCTCCCAGCAGTGGTCAGACGTCGAGTGTCCCAGCAGCCAGGCAGGAGCGACCAGCCACCCAGGAGTGATGAGGTGGAGGAGGGCACCACCCGGACTCAGCCCAGCCTCGCCTGGCTCCAGCACTCCAGCAGTGGTCAGGACGTCAGTGTCCCGCAGCGGGGCAGGAGCACAGCACCCAGGAGTGATGATGGTGGAGGA
This sequence comes from Semibalanus balanoides, assembly GCA_014673585.1. NCBI lineage: Eukaryota > Metazoa > Arthropoda > Thecostraca > Balanomorpha > Balanidae > Semibalanus > Semibalanus balanoides. The sequence continues at coordinate 22,832 of VOPJ01016463.1, forward strand.
GGCCAGCCACCCGACTCAGCCCAGTCCTCGCCTGGCTCCAGCACTCCAGCAGTGGTCAGACGTCAGTGTCCCGGCAGCCGGAGCAGGAGACACCAGCACCCAGGAGTGATGAGGTGGAAGGAGGCACCACCCGACTCAGCCCAGTCCTCGCCTGGCTCCAGCAGTGGTCAGACGTCAGTGTCCCGGCAGCCGGGGCAGGAGCGACCAGCACCCAGCAGTGATGAGGTGGAGGAGGCACCACCCGACTCAGCCCAGTCCTCGCCTGGCCTCCAGCAGTGGTCAGACGTCAGTGGTCCAGCAGCCAGGGCAGGAGCGACAGCACCCAGGAGTGATGAGGTTGGGAGGACGTCACCACCCGACTCCAGCCCCAGTCCTACGCCTGGCGTCCAGCAGTGGTCAGACGTCAGCCATCAGTGGCCGGCCAGCCAGGGACAGGGAGCGACCAGCACCCAGGAGTGATGAGGTGGAGGAGCACACCACCCGACTCAGCCCAGTCCTCGCCCCTGGCCTCCAGCAGTCGTCAGACGTCAAGCATGTCCCGGCAGCCAGGGCAGGAGCGACCAGCACCCAGAGTGATGAGGTGGAGGAGGCACCACCCGACGTCAGCCCAGTCCTCGCCTGGCTCCAGCAGTGCGTCAGACGTCAGTGGTCCCGGCAGCCGGCAGAGCGACCAGCACCCAGCATGATGAAGGTGGGAGGAGGCACCACCCGACTTCGGCCCAGTCCTCGCCTGGCTCCAGCAGTGGTCAGACGATCAGTGGCCAGCAGCCACGGCACGATGCGACCAGCCACCCAGGAAGATGATGAGGTGGAGGAGGCACCACCCGACTCAGCCCTAGTCCTCGCCTGCGTCCAAGAGTGGTCAGACGGTGCAGTGTGCCAGCCAGCCAGGGCAGGAAAGCGACCAGCACCCAGAGTGATAGGTGGAGGTGCAAGCCACCCGACTCAGCCCAGGTCCGCGCCTGGGCTCGCAGCAGTGGTCCAGGACGTCAGTGCGTCCAGCAGCCCAGGGCCAGGAGCGACAGCACCCAGGAAGTGATGAGGTGGAGGAGGCACCACCCGACTCAGCCCAGTCTCGCCTGGCTCCAGCACTCCAGCAGTGGTTCAGACGTCAGTATCGCCGGCAGCCAGGGAGGAGCGACCAGCACCCAGAGTGATTGAGGTGAGAGGCCAACCCACCCGACCAGCCCAGTCCTCGCGCTGGCTCCAGCCAGGGTTCCAGACCCGTCAGTGTCCCAGCACCAGGGCCAGGAAGGCGACCAGCACCCAGGTAGTGATGAGTGGAGGAGGCACCACCCGAGCCGAGCCCAGTCCTCGCCGGCCATGGCTCCAGCAGTGGTCAGACGTCAGTGGCCCGGCAGCCAGTGCAAGGAGCGACCAGCACCAGCAGTGATGAGGTGGAGGAGGCACCACCCGACCAGCCCAGTCCTCGCCTGGCTCCAGCAGTGGTCAGACGTCAGTGGGCACAGCACGCAGGGCAGAGGCGACCAGCACCCACATTGATGAGGTGGAGGAGGCCACCACCCGACTCAGCCCAGTCCTCGCTGCTCCAGCACTCCCAGCAGTGGCAGACGTCAGATGGCCCAGCAGCCAGGGCCAGGAGCGACCAGCACCCAGGATTGATGAGGTGGAGGAGGCACCACCCGGACTCAGCCCAGTCCTCGCCTCGGCTCCAAGCAGTGGCAGAGGCGTCAGTGCCCAGGCAGCCAGGGCAGGAGCGAACCAGCACCCAGGGTGATGAGTGGAGGAGGCACCCACCACGTCAGCCCAGTCCTCGCCTGGCTCCAGCACTCCAGCAGTGTCAACCGTAAAGTGCCCAGCAGCCAGGGCAGGAGCGACCAGCACCCAGGGTAGATTGAGGTGGAGAGGCCCACCCCAGACTTGCAGCCCAGTCCTCGCCTGGCTCCAGCAGTGGTCAGACGTCAGTGCGTCCAGCAGCCAGGGCAGGAGCGCCAGCCACCAGGAGTGAAATGAGGTGCGAGGCAGCACCACCCGACTCAGCCCAGTCCTCGCCTGGCTCCAGCAGTGGTTCAGACGTAACAGGCCAGGCAGCCAGGGCAGGAGCCGACCAGCACCCAGCAGGATGAGTGAGAAGGCACCACCCGACTCAGCCCAGTCCTCGCCTGGGCTCCAGCAGTGGTCAGACGTCAGGGGCCCCGCGCCAGGGCAGTAGCGCACCAGCACCCAGCAGTGAATGAGGTGAGGGAGGCACCACCCGATCAGCCCAGTCCTCGCCTGGCTCCAGCAGTGTCATGAAAAGTGGTTCAGACGTCAGTGCCCAGCACCAGGGCAGGAGCGACCAGCACCCAGGGAGGATGAGTGGAGGAGGCACCCACCCGACTCAGGCCCAGTCCCGCTGGCTCCAGCACTTCCAGCAGTGTCAGGACGTTCCAGTGGCCCAGCAACCAGGGCAGGAGCACCAGCACCAAGCAGTGATGAGGTGGGAGGAGGCACCTACCCGACTCAGCCCAGTCCTCGCCTGGCTCCAGCACTCCAGCAGTGGTCAGACGTCAGTGTCCCGGCAGCCGGGGCAGGGGGGTGTGGCGGTCCGGGCATCCAGCACGGCCCGAGTATTTGCACGGGATGGCAGCTGGCCGTGGACTTCGCTCCGATAGTGACTGCTCGAGATCGCTCCGATACTGACTGCGCGAGATCGAAGTTTGGCAGCAATCGAAGGGCAATGCATATCTATTACCCAGCAAAAGCATCCATCCAAAATTCGGAAAGGATTGGAACCAGTATGGTATAGATACTTTCCTTCATGATTTTGTACAGGTGCGTACAAACGAATATCTGCTAGTACAATCCAGTACTACAGATACACAATCCAGCGGGGCGCCAAAGGCGGCAGAGTGGTCTGAGGGGCGCTCTGTAATTACGAGGGGCGCCAAAGGTTCTGAGCGGCGCCATTTTGTCAAGGTCTTTCCCATAATTAGGGATGCGAGTGCTCACGCGGCTGACCATCGCCAAAAGCGACTGGCGGCCGCCCGGCGACGGACAGCCCGTGGAGATGCTTCTGTGAGCTGGGGGGGGGGGCTGCGGCCCGCTGGATCCGCCCCCGATTCCATACCGATCTTGGCGAATTTCGAATACCTCAGCAACTAGAGAGAATCTGGAGAAATGAAGCAACGGCTTAAGTCATAAGAATATGTTCAATAGACCAATGTCAACAACTCCACGTGAACGGTGCGAGTAGGAAGACTCCTTTCAGCGGCTAATATGTTTACTTACTAGTCGCGTCAACCCGCGCCCCGCTGGGGTATTCAGCAGAACACGATCCCGCTGGGGGGGGGGGCATATTCTGCCCGTCGTTATCTTCCGAATCAATAACCACAGTGAAACGCGCAAGGTGGCAATCGAAATGCCAAAATATGGTTAATATGGTCACGGTTACGTCAAATGTCAAAATCAAGGTATCTGAGTTGACGGGTCACACTTTCCATTCAAAGACTTGGGTTGCAACTATTATCGCACTGCGTGCTTTTGAATTTATAATAATTCATCTCACGCCTAAGCGAAAGTGAATTGCAAGCAAAGGTCAAGGTGAGGTCACAAAACTTCGCTATTGACAAAAGGTCTACGATAGGTCGCATGACACATCTTTTATGGTCTATTTTACACGTATAACTCGACAATAGCAGTCATTTTCACAGCCCGACCCCCACCAAATGATCCCTAGGTGCCCATAAAATGACCCCTAGGCGACGCTCAGGTCAAGGTCAGGTCACAAAACAAAATTTGAAATGGATGTTATCTTATTAAAGACAGTTTCTATATTTTTCAGAAAAACAGTGATGGCATTTATCTGTACTGTCTCTGATCACCAAAACCCCATAAGCGCAGCTGAAAAATGACGTCATGACTCATGAGTTACTCAATACTCATAATTATAAAACTTTTAAAACACTCAAAAATATAAATAAAATGTTTTTTCATTGGTTTCAGTATTGTCCGTACTTAGTGAAATCTGTGACATAAAGGTGTCGTTTCTCATCTTCTTGGTTGATTTCTCGTTAAAAGCTTTTGTGAATAAGCATTAATATTCTGTTGATGTTTTTAGGGGGTAAAAACTTAACATATGACAATTCGCGATAGCCATTTGAAAAAAAATGACATTCGTTTCTTTGCGTTTTGTGTTTGCTTTGCGCTAAAATTGATTGCTACGTTTTTCAAACAATGGTTCATCCGGTTTTTTGTTTCCACACAAAAATGACACCATCGTGCAGCTACTTGACGGTCATTATCTCTCCAAGAGTGCTTACACAAATTTGTATGAAATTTCGGTGAGGAGACGTAGAATTACTACAGAAGATAAGGTACTTAACAGTTTCAGCTAACGATACCTCGTCTTAGTTTTAAAGTTGCTCAGAAAATCTTGGAGGAGGGCAGAATGTGCCCACTAGTGGGGCGCGGGTTAACAGAAGCAAACAATAACAGCAAACAATATTTTTACTTAAATTGATTTCCTTCATCAAAGTTTGTATGAATATTCATGTTTGGTACCACACAGTCAGCCCCACATATATTATAGAGTTTGCTGACAGCCTCGACATGAGCTGTACTCGGCTCATTCCCGCGACAACGCCCAGCCACTCGGCTCATTCCCTCGACAACGCCCAGCCACTCGGCTCATTCCCTCGACAACGCCCGGGTGCATTTGAGGACTCCGCCCGCAACTGCCCTGGTAGCGATTCCAGGAGCGATCCGCAGCGGTGATTACGACAGCGCACCTCGCGCCTGATCCAGGAGACAGGCGCGGCACTGCACAAGCGCACATCGGTTCGTCGTTGCGCGACACGGACGACAGAACCGCAGTGTGTGACCTGCACCAGTCAGTGTCAGAGACCTAGGGATAGCGCGGGAAATGATAAGCGCGTGTTTCTGGAGAGTGGCGTGACAGTGACAGCCAAATTCCGGTCAACGGAAAGGCTAAAACAACAGCTAGACACAGACACACGGAGGCAACATGAATTTCGCCGTAACCTGCTCCATAATAGTTTGTGATAATGAGTAAGGCTGTCGCTTCACCCTGGCCAGGTCTGGATCGTCTCAAAACCGGTCTGGCCAATGGTCAGGACTGAAGACAGAGCGGGACGTCACATGGCCCAGGGACTGAGGACAGAGCCGGGGCGTCATATAGCCAGGGACGCTGAGACAGAGCCGGGGACGTCACAATGGCCAGGGTGACTTGAGATCAGAGCCGGGGGTATAGTCAATGGCCAGGGAACTGAGACAGTGAGCCAGGGACGTCACATAGCCCAGGGACTGAGACAGAGCCGGGGACGTCATCATGGCACGGGACTGAGACAGAGCCGGGGACGTCAATGGGCCAGGGACTGGAAGACAGAGCCAGGGACGTCACAGTGGGAAGGGAACTGAGACAGGAGCGCGGGGACGTCTAATGGCCAGGGGACTGAGAACAGATGCCAGGGCCGTCAGCATGGTCAGGGACTGAGACAGAGCCGGGGAGCGTCACCTGGCAGGGGACTGAGACAGGAGCCCGGGGACGTCACAATGGGTCAGGGACTCTGAGACATGTAGCCGGGGACGTCACAGTGGCCAGGATCTGAGAAGAGCCGGGGCTATCATCGACGATGGCCAGGGGACGTGAGACAGAGCCAGGGACGTTCACATAAGCCAGGTGACTGAGACAGGGCCGGGGACGTCACATAGCCAGGGCTGCAACAGAGCGGGGACGGTCACATGGCCAGGGACCTGAGACAGAGCCAGGGACGTCTCAGTGGTCAGGGATGAGACAGAGCCGGGGACGTCACATAGCCAGGGGGACTGTGAGAACAGAGAGCCGGGTTCAGATGGCAGGCCGACTAGAGACAGAGCCGGGGACGTCACATTGGCCACGGGACTGAGACAAGAGCCGGGAACGTCCTACATAGCCAGGGACTGAGACAGAGCCGGCGGACGTACATGGCAAAGGACTGAGAAGAGCCGGGGACGTCACAGGATGGCCGGGAAACTGAAGACAGAGCCGGGGACGTCACACTGTAGCCAGGGACGCTGGAGACAGAACCGGGGACGTCACAGTGATGCCAGGGACTGAGAGCAGAGCCGGGGTACGGTCACTGGCCAGCGGCTGAGACAGAGGCCGGGGGACGTCCGACATGGCCATGGGAACTGAGACAGAGCCGGGGACGTCCACATGCCAGGGACTGAGACAGAGCCGTGGGACGTTCACAATGGCCAGGGACTGGAGACAGCAGCCGGGACGTCACATAGCCAGGGACTTGAGACAGAGCCCGGGGACGTTCACATGGGCCAGGGTACTGTAGACAGAGCCCAGGGGACGTCAACGCATGGTCAGGGACTGAGACAGAGCCGGGGACGTCACATGACCAGGGACTGAGACAGAGCCGGGGACGTCACATGGCCAGGGACTGAGACAGAGCCGGAGACATCACATAGCCAGGGACTGAGACAGAGCCGGGGACGTCACATGACAAGGGAATGAGACAGAGCCGGGGACGTCACATGACAAGGGAATGAGACAGAGCCGGGGACGTCACATGGCCAGGGACTGAGACAGAGCCGGGAACGTCACATGGCCAGGGACTGAGACAGAGCCGGGGACATCACATAGCCAGGGACTGAGACAGAGCCGGGAACGTCACATGGCCAGGGACTGAGACAGAGCCGGGCACGTCAGGGGAAGGGTGGGGGTCGGTGTGCCGCGTGCCCCATCATACTGTGGGCGTTGCGGCCGTCATACTGTGGGCTTTCGGGCCGTCACTGACAGCTGACGCCGATTTCGCCACGGACATCGACCGGACAGCGTTATCTGAGCTCACTATCTGAGGAGACATGATACGAGTCGGCCGGTGATCGGGCCGCCATTCCACCGCCGCCTCCGCTGTGGTCCACACGTGCCGCCATGTACCGCCGTCCGCTGCTGCCTCTGCTGGCTCTGGCCGCCCTGCTGGCCATGCCGCCCGCCTGCCGCGCCCTCAGCTGCCACCAGTGCTCGGACGTGCCAGACTCCGAGATGAATCCCCCCTGCTCAGAGTTCGACGAGGACGACATTAAGTACCAAAATGACGGCTGCATCGGCGTTGCTGGCAAAACCTGCACAAAGATTACACTCGCGGACGAAAAAGTGATCCGTGGCTGCTCAGCAGAGAAGCACGAGGGCTGCAGTGAGGAGATCCAGGGCGTAAACAAGTGTTTCTGCACCACCGACTACTGCAACTCTGCCGGGGTGACGGCGCCGGCACTACTGCTGCTGCTGCCGGCCGTCCTGCTGGCCGCCCTCTACAGCAGGCAGTGACGCTGCTACTGCTGCTGCCGGCCGCCCTGCTGAGGCCAGCAACACATTGTCACACGCAGCTAAGGGTTAGTTATAGGTACTCAGCTGTCTGCTGCTGCTGCTAGGCGCCCTGATGGCCCGGTCCATCCTAATCAGCAGGCAGGTGACCGCATTGCTACATGCTAATGCTATATAAACGGCCGCGCAGCCCTGCTGGCCGCCCTCTACAGCGCAGGCTAGTGACGACTGCTGCTGCTGCTGGCTTAATAGGCAATACGCCAACGGAACTCGGCCCGACCCCTGTATGGCGCACCACTCATAACAACAGCGCTCTAGTGACGTGCCATGTCTGCTGGCTGCTGCTGATGCGCGCCAGACGCCATCGCACTATGGCCGCCCGCTCCGTATCTATCTCTCGCGTAGGACTGGTCCGAATGTCAATAGCTAGCTGGAGGATTGCGGTTTGACCCGCCGCAAGACCAGCTGTCGAAAAGAGCTGAGGTATGCCAGTCCGGTGTTTTGTCTGATCCGGCTGCTCACGGCAGCTGACCGCTGGTCCTTTTTCGTTGAGTTAGCTGGTTTCCGCTGCTGTCCCGGAGGGCTGACGGCACGGTCGCACGGTTGCATAGCTAGCGCAGGGTGAGGACGGCTGATAGTTTTGGAGCTGTCATCCCCTGAGAACATGGCCAAGAACACGATCTGTGCGATGGAGACTAAGATGATCCGACGGGCCGCGGCCGCTAACGCGTAACGCCGGGTTTGAATGCTCTGAGCTGCTTAGTGCGCGATGGCTATCGGGACCTCGATGCTTCTGCTGTGACCAGTGACCAATTATCCTACACGAACCTCTCTGGTAATACATCATATGCCACTTAATCCCACGATACATTATGTCTTAGCTAAGTTGAACATTCGGTAAATTTGTCGTATTTTTTGCTATCGTTTTAGTAGCTCTTCCACGCCCTCAAATGTATATTTTGGTTCATGGGAAAATAACGCCCGTCACGGTCTGATATGAATGTGCGCTTATGTTCGTACTATCTACTAGACAACAATGTCACAAGACTCTCTAAATTAATGTGACCAGTTGACTTGGAGACGAAGTTCACTGAACTGAATATCTGTGTAGATAAGCACAAAATCAAAAAGCGCACGGAATAGTACTTCGATAGTTCACCTATCTTCCTACCACACGCTGAATGAAGAACCGCGAAAACAACTGTTCATTGTCATGTTAATGCATTAATACATCAATAAGTTCCTGCCGCTAGATGTCTTCGGAGCGGTTGTCCTCTAGCCCTATTTTCGGAACTAGCCGGACGAGGGATTGGGGTTGTTGCGCGGTCGCGCGGTTCGCGTCAGGCAGTGGTCCACCAGATGCCTGATTGGGAGATGTGAGGTACGTGCAGGGGGCACGCCTAGGATTTTGCGAACGCGGGAGCGGTGTGGGTGCAACATCCCCGTACTGGTGCACCAAAGTGGGCCCCGCTACACATTCAGGCTGGGGTGACACATACCCCCCTCCCTTCCAAAAAACAAAATGCTTAGTTTATAGAGGCCTGTATAATCACCCCATCAGAAATTGACAAGAGGGCCCCTCAACCGTCAGAGTGACCCGTGTTAAAATACACCGGACAGAGGGCGCGCTCAGACCGACAGATGCGTGCTCCCCTCTAGTACCGGACCCAAGGGGTCCGAAAAGTGATCCAGTCATATATCCCAACCACACCAGGCCCGGCACAAGGGACCTCAGGATCATCACGAATTACCGAGTGGGCCCCATTGCGTCAGCCGGTTAAGGGCTTCACCGCCCCTACGGAGTCCAAGCGCATGGGCCCCTTTCAGGAAACACTCCGGAAGATGAAGTGATCGCTGAGACTCACCTCCCGTGGCCTCTACGTCCCACTAGGCCAACTGTGCGAACGACATGATTGCCGGGGGTTGCAGTGGGATTGCCCGCGAAATCGGTCGGCCACACTCCCTGAGCTGCGACCAACACAAGTTCGCCGGCCGCCTACGTGTCGCCTGCCACAAAATTCACCATCGTGATCTCGGGGGAGGTTAACTTTAACCTGACATTGTGTGGGGGCCGGGGGCAGCGAAAATTCCACGTAAATAGTGTGATCGCGTCCAGCTCGGGCACCACACCCCAATCGACCTCTAGTCTCTACCCGGGTGCTTGCCCACTGAGGCCCCGAATAACGCGACGATGCATAGCGTCACATGAAAACCGACATGCTGCTATGTCATTGCATGCAAACATTGTCGGGGCAGGTAAAGCATGTGTAGGTTCTAAGAACGCACCAGTCATACAATCTGTAGTCACTGGTGTTGGTCGTGTTGTGGGCGGAGCAGTGCGCTGGCTGCAAAGGGTACACTAGGATTACAGCCCGGACACCATCTAATTATGACCCTCGCTCACAGATGGAGCAATGTCTCCATTACGCGTGACAAAGGCTGAGTCACAAATTTAAGTGGGCATCCATCTGATTTTCAATACTTTTACGATTCTCGACACATCAGTTTTCAGAGCGCGAAACGACACAGAATAGATGCTTTGCAAATAGGCACCATCAAGCGTCGTAAAATTTAAACACGCAGGCAGCATCCACTCGTATCAAGTCCTTTGTTCTAACCATATTCACTTTAAAATGATCATTCTGAAGCAACAGGAAAATGCCATAGTGAGCTATACTTCGCCACTGTAGCAGATACTTTGAGAAGAAAACCGTGGCGTTGTTGACCTCAAATTAAAAACGTGTTTGTTTAGGGCGCAAAATGGTCTCTAGATCGCATACCGAGCGCCTCGGACAACCGGTATTCAATCGACAGGATCCTTGGATTTAGAGCATTGACCAGCATGTCAGAAGTTACATAGTCGGCTTCGAGCCGCGCTAATATTCCACTGAGCAGTTTCGCCGTGATTCCGAGATCCGCGATCGACGCCACCTGAGATACATGATATCGATTTATACAAATAGAAACAACCACCAAAAAAAATCAACTAATTTATTGTCGCAGATATTCGATTCGTCATAATAGATTTAAGCTGCCGGAAAGTTTAAATGATTCTACCATAGTTCTTTGTTACGAAGTCCACAGAAGATCTCATTAATAAGGTCAACAGTTAACATTATCTTCATCCTTTTCAAGTCTACTTCAAACGGCAGGATAATACCAAGGACATGCACATAAATTCCCGTGTAACATCATCACAACCTACCATATGAATTAGTGACTATACAAAAACAGACACCCATATTCATTTGAAATAGCTTAAGAGTTATGAATATGTGTATCAGTAGCCCATAAGTGATAAACTGATTATGGTTTATATGAATAGAATGAGCCGATGTTTAATCGGATGATGAATAGCGGTCGAAATGAGGTTCATATAAAAATTATGCTCCGAGGCTATACAACCCAGATATATAATCACCACGTAAATCAAAAAAATTAGCTTGGTGTCAAATACAACGCGAATCTCGAATTAACCCTACCAGTTCTGCAGTGCTTAAGACACCCATACGCCTACTTCCCTTAACTTCAAACCGTCGGGGGGGGGCGAATCGGCCCCCCCTTCGCGCAGAAGTAGGTTTTCTTGCCTGCGTACCACTCTCTTATGTTAACTCACCCACGCAATCCTTGTTCCAACTAACCTGCTGACTTTCTCCCCTAAACGTCTTTCCATCTGCGCATACCGCCAATGGTGTAGCTGTTTTTTTTTGAATCTCACACCACCATGTCAGGAGCGATGCGTTGGTCCATCAGAACCGTTGCTTAGGCGGCGCTGTTGTGTCGAGCATACTCCGTTTTTGTCACAATAAAATTTCCTTTGCATGGCTTAGGCGGTCGTGGAGAGTTGTATATTGAAGGGCTACTTGTTAGATACAATACAAGCGCACGCAATCATGCGATAACGAACTCTGCCAATTGGTTGCTTGCTCGTTGTACAGATGGCTATCCTGAAATGTCTTCGACATTTTCTTCTAATCACTTTGCTACACAATCTCCGAAATTTTTAAAATAATTTTTTGTTTTAATCATTTGACTACAAGTTTTTTTGTCTTCCAAGTGGAAGTTTTGAAAAACCGCTCGAAACATAATGCTAAGAGAAGAACATAGCAATCATATGTTTCTCTTTTCGAAAGTTAGGTCCGATAATCTATAATAGTTTGATCAGACCTGCATGTCCAGGTCACATGCTAGGCTTTCCAGGCGTCGGACATAAATATATGCGTTCGAAAACCTGAAAAACCATCGGTTTATGAGACCGCACACAAATCTCTATCGAAATCAGCTACCCACAGATTATTATCAGTATCATGTCTCCTCAGGCCCTTCTGGATAAAGAGGCATAAAGTTTTGTTGAGTTGACCTTTTGACCAGGTCATATCAAGGCTAACACAACACACCGTTTCTCACTGCAATTAACTGTGAAACTCGACAGCACTCTGAGACCAAATAATAACGAGGACGAACATCCGTAAATAGGTCTCAAGAAGACCGTTTGTCTTGTCATACGCATCTTTATGCATATCGCAGTTTCGACCTAACTTATGTACCCCTTGACCTTGACCTTACGGACCTTGACCACGCCCCGAGCCGACAGTCCTCCACTCCCCCAACAGGACCTAAGCCCGCGGGTTCAAATTATTATGATTTGACAAATTTGGTATGATTTGAACGCTAATGCACGAGAGAAACCGAATGCGTATCAAAATTATGCTATATATGTTTTAAGATAACGTTATTAACGAAAATTTTTTGCTAAACAGGTTTTAAACATTTTCCTTGCACCCTCCTACAGCAGCCCAAGAGCGTTCGACCGGCGCTCCAGGTTACATGCTGAATGAGCGATACCATGACAGTCCCAGCGAAACGCACATTAAACTGCCTTCTCACAGTCCTTTTTTTTCGGGACCCTTCCCTCTAACTGCCAATAGTTCCTCTCGAGATAAATGGCACATGGTCCCGAAAATATGCACTCGCTCTCGATCAGCTATATTTATTTTTACTGACGTCATTTGACCTTGAAGATAGTATACCCAAGGTCACCAAAATTTTCACAAAATAGAGTTCATCTTTATTGTTGAGCCAACACATACTAGAAGGTTTCAATAGTTTGTACTCTGTATGCGCAGCCGAGATTGAAGGGGGGCCGAATGAGCCCCCGACAGATTCGTATAGACCTTTTCATCCCTCCCAGGCATAGGGTTTAAGCCCCGCTGTGCCGGCTGGCCGGCACCAACCTTCAGACGGTGCCCGGGGGGCGGGAGGGGGGGGCGTTTCGATGGGACGTAGACAAAAACCGAAAAACACGTTCGAAAGCTAATCAAAAATGATCTTTCAAACTATTTCGGGCATGTTTTAGCTCAGTTCAATATTGAGGCCACCAGAGGTTATCAAAGGTCAGAGTTTATAGTTTCAAGATTTCGACCAAAAACTGCAAAATATCCATGAAACTATGAGCTAGGAACAAACGAGAAAAACGAATCAATTAAAGGCTCTTACAAAAATGGAATTATTAGGGTGTCCTCAAATTCGATATCAGGTCAATAGTTTAAGCTTCAGCGCTCATCAAAGGTCAAAAAGGATATTTTTGGCAAAGCTGTTTTCCGCAAATACGTTCTACATAATAATCATAAGGCAATAATTTTGACTACATCACGTTTGTCTCTCCAAGGCACTTCGAATCATATGCATGGTGACCAGGTTAAGTCAACTTGCATCTTAATTTTATCATTTACTTATAATGGGGAGGTCACGAAATTGACCCAACCTTAGGTCATCGATATAAAACAGAAATATACAAATTGTATGTGCCCATGACCTTATGAAATCCTGCAAGTGTGAAACCGATCGGCCAGAAACTGAGGATGTGGTAAAACCGCAAACGTTTTGGGAGGTGGGTCACGTGACCTGGCCTGGTGACCTGACCTGAGATGACCCGAAGTTAATAATTCACAAAATGTGAGTAATTGATGCCCAAACGCCAGTGTCAAAAACGGCGGCGTTGCTTCTAGACAAACAATAGGGAGGTAGGCGTCTTAACACCCCCTCCACACACACACACACACCTGGCACGGCACAGGTTAACCCGCGCACTGCAGGGGGTTCGCGCCGAACACGAACTGCAGGGGGGGGGGGTTGATTTCCGCCGCCCCGTGAGATCTCCAAAACTACGCCAAACGTAAGCGACAAGCGGAAACGGCATTAGAGTAAGCTCCTAGCAAGCCTATCGAAAGTATTTCTGTGTTTTTTCTTGGATCAGGTCACAATTGAGGTCACATGGTTCCCAAAGTCAGATTTTACCGGTTTTAGGACTCTTTTAGGACCTTTTCAAGAAAACCCGATTATCTCGGAAACTATGATAGCTAGGAGCCAAACGATTAGAGAGACAATCGATAGCGCATTGCAATTTGCAATCGCATGATGTCCTCAAAATTGATCTCAAGAACAATAGTTTTAGGCTGCAAGGTCTGGAAAGTCAAACATACTGTTTTTAGGCAAAACAGTTTTATCGTGAATAGCATGTCACTAAGAGATAGGGTAAACATTTTGACGCCATCGTGTTTGTCTCAATTGATGCGCTTTTGAAAAAATATATCGGTGACACTGGTAAGGTCAACTTCAAATTTGAACCTCAGGTCAAGGTCAATTTGGTGACCCAAGGTAGGTACATGTTGCATATGGTCAACGCGGCCAGACTAGACGAAACACATTGGTGTCAACTGAATCGTCTCTATCTTCTTTTAGTATCAAGAGTTTTATTAGGCAAATCTTGGCTGATGACCTCAGATGACCTTCAGATGACCTTGTAGAGATCACTGAGCAAACAATTGCACCTGTGATCATTTAGAAATGAGCTAAAATAGCATGATTCTGAAGAAATGTACCTGATCCAATGCATGATTTCATGAAAGGGAAGCATTGTTTATTTTCCATTTCAGCTTATAATGGGGGAGGTCAAAGGGAAAGTTGACCTGCCTTGGTCACCGATACGTAAAATCGCCGAGATAAACGAATTGGTAGGTACTGATATTCTTATGAACATCCTGCAAGTTTCAAAACTTTCGAAAAAAGAACTGTGGCTTTGGCACGAACGCAAGACATTTTTTGAAGGTGAGGTCACTTTTGACATGGAATTGTTGACCTGACCTGAGATGACCTCGAAGTCAAACTTTTCCAGTGTGGGTAATTGATGCCGCAAACAAGGTGTAACGAAATTTGGCGGCGTATTGCGCGCCCGCCGTTTTTCCGCTACTCTGAAAAACCTGAGGGGGCGGAAATCAACCCCCCTGCAGTGCGCGGGTTAAGTGTTGGATCCTGCCGGGTCGAAGGTTCTGTGGAATCCGAGATCCCACTGTTGCATAATGCATATTGCACTGAGACCAAGTGGGATCCTGGATCTGTTGTTTAAGTGATCTGACAGATCTTGAGTTCACGTAACCGCTCAAAACAGAATCTTGTCAAACCTAGAATTGTTACGCCCCAAATTGTGTATGAGTCAACTCAAGTACAACTCAACAGCCAAAGCACTGACTCGACTCTTGACTCAAGTGCTGTTTAAAAACAAATGAATCGACTCAACTCACGAATCAAGTGCTGTTTTTACAAGCTGAATCTACTCAACTTTTGACTCAAGTGCTATTATGAATCAAATGCTCAGCCACAGATAAAATGATACCTGGATTGAACACTCAATTTTCCGCCTCTTAGTGCAGAGACGAGATTTGAACAGCTGTTAAAGGGACACTGCCTCTTCCGGATGATTTCGCAAAAACATGCTAAAACAAGTCTAAGGGACTAAATATTATTTTTAATCGTCCTCTTATGCTCACCAAAGCAACGCAAATACAAAAAACTATAATTTATTTAATTTGTCATAACAATATAAAAACGGGTTGCGATTTCTACACACCATTAGATAATATGACAGCGATTGAGCGCCCAAATTCAGCGCAGTTCAGACATTTCCGTATTTGTAAACAACACTGTACACTCAGTACAGGAAGTACCTACCTTAAACAATGTAAACAATCCGATACCAAACAACCTCGGTTGGAAAAAAAATCATCAATATTTGGAGCTTAAAATTCCTTCGTAAAGGTAAAAAAAAAAATCGGGAAAAATATTTCCTTCATCAGGATAAATATTTCCTTCATGCCTATTATTGAATTTAAATC
This sequence comes from Semibalanus balanoides, assembly GCA_014673585.1. Lineage (NCBI taxonomy): Eukaryota > Metazoa > Arthropoda > Thecostraca > Balanomorpha > Balanidae > Semibalanus > Semibalanus balanoides. Next base: position 38,279 of record VOPJ01016463.1, read on the forward strand.
AGGCATAATAAGACATGAAATGTTTTCTGACATTATAAATTTGGGTAGAATGCTTCAGCAAAAAGTATAACTATTTTCAATCCATGTTTGCACAAGGCTGCAATTAATTGATTTTGGTACGTAGTGGTGGCGGACTCGTCAAGCTCATTGGCTGGAATAAACATGAACTTTGAACGATGATATTGGGCCACTGAGCGCAAATAAAAAAACGGACTTCATGGTGCTTATCAAATCCGGTTGTTTTTAAACATATCAAATTTTACTTTGAACGGACAGTGTCCCTTTAAGCTGATACACTTTATGTCTCGGCTCGTGCAAATACGAGTCCAGCACTGTCATTCACTGCTGTGCTTAGCAATAAGAGGCCGAATATTTAGTGTCCAATCCAGGTATCATGTTATCTCTGCCTCAGCCAATAAGATTCGAAAGCAGTCGCGATCCAGCCAATCAGATTCGACAGAAATCGAAAGCTGCATGCTGATTGGCTGATTGTATATATTCATAGGCAGAGGCTTTAGCCTCTGCACAGGTATGCGCTTTCCTTTGTGAGGCCCACATTCTTGACATTATTTGCCCAAGGCCCACATTCCTTCGACAAAAAGTCAAATAATTTCAACTGGACAGCCTTTCAGCCCAAAAATGCAGATTTTTTTTTTTCAACAAGGGCTAAAAAACTGCTAACTCAGATCAAAACCCCATGTTGAAGGTCAACCATTTCCTTTAAATCGACTCACAGCCGAAGAACTGCCTCAACTCCTGACTCAAATGCTGTTCCAAACAAATTGAATCGACTCGACTCTTGACTAAAGCGTTGTTTTCTAAATGAATCGACTCGACTTATGTCTCATCCAAAAGATGTTTGACTCACGAGTCGATTCACCACTGAACTCGGTTAGTAGTCTGGTCAAACAACACAAAAGACAATCCAGGTAACTGGTATGTATTCACGAGTAGTAAATACGATGTAGTGTTGGATTCTGACATCAACAATAGCACCTGGTCAAGAAAATGTATAATATAATTCCAGACGCATACATACAGACGTCAACCTCTTTTCACCCACGGCAGCCTTGCATGCGATACATCAATACACAGATGCAGTCATCACAAATACACATTGGTAAAACGGTAGCCGATTGGTCAAGAGCCAGGCACCGGAGCGGAAGACGATACAAACAATGAACAGTCGAGACAAGTCAACGAACAGTCAGCACTGCTGAGTTAATTGCTCATTCACAATCAGCAGACCCTCACCAACACGTTCGTCGTTCACCCCCAACCTATCGCACATCCAGCAATATCACCCCCATTTCAGCTGGTGGCGCTCAGACATTCAAACCCGGCGTTACCGTGGCGGCCCGCGGCCCGATCATCAGTCTCCTATCGCAGTCTGTCGGTTGCTTACTCAGGATGACAGCTCTCTACTATCGAGCGTACCGTCCCCTGCCTAGCAGGCCGTGCCGAATCCCGGACAGCAGCGGAATCCAGCACTCAACTGACGACCACGTCAGCTGCCAGCAGGATCAGAAACACCGGATGCTTCCTCAGGTCTTCAGCGTCTTGGCGAGGGTCAGCATCCCTCCAACTATATGCTTGGCTACGCAGTTAGAGGCGGCATTCAGGGCGCCGGCAGCAGCAGCAGCAGTGCCGGCGCCGTCACCCCGGCAGAGTTGCAGTAGTCGGAGGTGCAGAAGCACTCGGTGGCACCCTCGACCTCATTGCAGCCCTCGATATTATCCTCGCCAAAACAGCCGCGGATTACCACACCATTGCTTTTAACCACCTTGGAGCAAGTGTTGATCGCCAGCGGGAAACACTCCTTCATCTTGAACCTGCTGTTGTCCTCGTCGAACTCGGAGCAGGGGGGAATCCCGGAGTCTGGCACGTCCGAGCACGAGTGGCAGCTGAGGGCGCGGCAGGCGGGCGGCATGGCCAGCAGGGCGGCCAGAGCCAGCAGAGGCAGCAGCGGACGGCGGTACATGGCGAAGCGTGTGGAGCGTGTGGACCACAGTGGAGGCGGCGGCGGAGTGGTGGCTGCGCGGCTCAACGTCACCTCCATGGCCAGACAGATGGCGCCACGAGCGGCTGGCTGAGATCATCGGCCGGAGATGAAACGTCGGCCACCGCCGCGGACCGCACAGCGCCCCGCTCCTCCAACCGCAGTCCTATCATGTCCCGCTGTGTCTGGCTATCTCCAAAACACACAACACCGCTCGCTTGTGTAATGTCCAGATGACTGTGCGCAAGAGCACTCATGAGCTTCGATAGTGACGGCGGTAAGTCGATAGGTAGAGTCGGTCGGCTTTCCGTCCGCAATTCAAACCAAGGCATTGCAGCTACACCACAGATGTCACGTTTTAGCGAAGCTCAAATAAAAAATGAAACTAGTGACTTTGCCAACTCGCTGCGAATATGCTTAAAGCTGTTTTCACGAATAATTGTATTCGCCGGGCGATTGGAGCGTTTGGTGTAAATGGGGGTGGGGTGGGGTGGGGCGGGGCATAAAGCCACAGCCCCAGTGTTAAATAAAGCTCTGGCCACGTGACAAGGTGTTAGGTCCAAAATGTCCAAGATTCCCAAATTATTAAATTCCTTAGTGTTATTCCAATGGTGCACTCAACCTTCAGTTATTCGTATATACACCGGGGGCAATGATAGGGGCATTGCCGGTCCGAAGGTTGGTTGTACGTTTTTACTGGTTTGCGTTTTTGACTTTTTCGACTCTTTTCTATTTTTGTATTATGAAATTTTGGAATTCTATCAATTTTGAATTTTATCATTTTGGAATTTTGGAACTTTGGACCAGACACAAATTCCAAAACATCTCACACTATTCACACTATCCAAGATATCACACTATTCTGAAAATTCATCTGATTTCGATTGCTTATGCGTTGCTAGCTGATATAAAACAAACTGTACTTAGTAAAAGTTGCTTAGATTATCCTATAAATCAGAAATGTGTCAATAATGCGCACATTTCAAGCGTTTTGGGCCATGACCGCTTTACCCTCCCCCTCCCCCGCCCGGATCCGCTAGTGGCCGGGACCCAGGTTTAGAGCGCTCTGCTCGCATTCGCTCGCTGCGCTGCAGCCCTACGCTATCTCTCCCACCCGGACCCCCAGACCAGACATTTGCCAAAGCCCAAAAATAGGATCCAAGATCCACAAGATCCCATGACAAACTGATTTTTCAGGATCCACATGATCCCACAATTGTTCTTCTTTTCCAGGATCCCTAGATCCATAGGATCCCACAAAAAGTAATTTTCCAGGATCCAAGATCAACAGGATCCCACGACAAAATGATCCTGCAGGATCCAGGATCCAACCAGGTCTTATATCCTAGGGATCCTGGATCTGTTTTGGATCTTGGCACATGTTGCTCCAGACCATTTCGTAGACAAACCGATGTCCATGAAAGTTATTTTTGGCATTACGCTTATGGGCGTCGCATGGAAAGAGTCGACGTCAGAATGCCTCTTGTCCCCATACCCCCCCCCCCCAATGCTCAGAACGCGCTCTTCCCAATGCGGAGCTCTTGTTCGGAAGTTTTGACGGTTGGAAGTTTGACGCTAGAAAGTTTTGCCATTAGAAGTTTTAGGATTATAAGTTATTTCATTTTTCGTTTGTTTTGTCGTAAGGCCGTTTTTGCATTGCAAGTTTTGACGGTTGAAAGTTTTGACGCTTGGAAGTTTTACCATTATAACTTTTGTCGCTTGGAAGTTTTTAAAGATTGAAAGTTTTGTCGCGAAGAAGTTTTTACTTTTGAAGTTTTGACGGATGAAAATTTTGTCGTTTGGAAGTTTTGCCATTAAAAGTTGTATATAAGTTGGTTTGTTTGTTTATTGGGGTTTAACCCTATAAGTGGCAGGCTCCTGGCTATCCCTACCAGTGGCGGGGGGGGGGCAGATTCTGCCAATGTCCGATGTCCGAATGTTGTAATTCATCATAGGCGTTTCAGGATCCAAATTTGGGAGGCGAAGACATTTGATAGCAATATTTTCCGATATTATAATACTAACTAGTAGGGTGTGTCATATTGATATTATTTTTTCAGAAACAAAACGGCCCTATGATATTCTTTTGCCCTGAAAACCCAGAAGAACGATACTGAAGTTCGTTTTCTCCAACTCGCTAAACAAGAGCGGCTCGGAGCATGAGAAGTTTGCCCTATCTCAATACGTTACTTTGACATCAGCGCCGCCCTGGTGGTGAGAGGGATATGTACTAATCTTGTACACAACAATTTCATTTTCTGAGGGTCAACCGCTCGGCTCTCCCACCTGCATCTGAGGATCAAATCAAAGATTTTAACGCACAACACTTTGCACAGCGCATCAAGACTCCAAATAATATTGCAACATATTCATAATTATAAATTCAACCTCATTTAGTGCTAGAGAGAACGATAATACTGACTACAAGTGTGAGTATGTGCCGTTCTACGTGGTGGAATGTTCTGGTTACTGGTCAAGCGCACCATGTAACTCCACTATTTATGAGAGCCCTCAATATTGCTCATGAATATTGAACATGATCATACAATATATTATTGAACAATCTTGAACGGGCCTGCGACATAGAGACATGAGCTCGTATCACTAACATACGTCTAACATCACACTCTAACTTGCCGAGCTATGTGCTATCGCGACACTTCTCCAAATTTGTATTGACCCAAACATCTACATTTTGAGGACACAACGCTTTGCCTAGCGAAGCTAGCTAAGCTGACAAACAAAATTGGCGAAACACAATAGAAACAAATACAAATAAAACGACGCATTAGCTGCCCATCACCTAGCGAACCCAACCAACGACAGAATTTAAAAAAACAGTACATTATTTAGCTGGAAACATTGAATGATACACAAAGTATAGAGGCGCGCTGGAACGGAGCACAGGTGAAGAATGATTACTGGTTATCGCACAGACTTGTTTCTCATTGATGTTTGCTGGGATCGGCAGCAGGACCAGGGATCTCGCCCCTTGCCCTCCTGGCGGTGAGCAGAGCCAGGCGGCAAATGACAGTCGTGAGTGGCGTGACCTGCTCCTCGTGCCAAAACACCGCACCCAGCAGTCTTCGTCACCCACCTTGGTACGCGCGCTCACAGCCACCGCGTGCCGAACCGAGAACGGCACACCTACGACCTGAAACGGCTGCTGACCTGGTTTGGCGGTACAGCTTCTCGTTACGGAGCTGAGACGTGGACGGCTGTTTCACTCGTCCAGATCCGTCTCCAGGTTGAACAGCTCGGTGCCTCGCTGGTCGCCCGAGCATAGTTCGATGACCTGGAAGCGGATCGACTAGGGACGGATTTTCTGCGACATCGTTCTCTTCCCAGCTCTGACACACTGACGTATAACTGGCAGTGTGACGGTTTTTTCATCTGTACATCGCCACTGAATGTCCCCCCAGAGGAGCCATTCATCACATTTGCATCTGATCCAGTGCTCATCCAGTCACCTAGATGGAGATGCTACTACAATACTGAGCGTGGTTTTGACATCCGTTCAGGCACAGCGGGGGGCTGCGTGCAAGCAAGGCCCGGAGCAACTTACAGCATTGCAACTGCTCTATGGAAGTTTCTTGCCATCTGTTTGCTCGCCATCCAAGCTCCAAAACATGATCGGGCCCTTTCTTGCAGCGCAACGCTTACTGGTGATCTGGCCGACTTTAAAAGGCGGATCCTCGCTGCGCTAAATTGGTGGTCGTCAGAAGGACTGGACTATGAGGTTGTCCAGACTCCCGCGCCCAGTCATTTCACTCTTCCGGCCTGCAGTATGGGTCAGACTGTTAGGTCATGACGGAGGGGGTGTCGCTCCGTGTGTCGGAGAGACGATTATCACGGGAGAGTCAGCCCGAGTGATACGTCTCCAGTCTCAACAGTGCTGTCGACTAGCATCACCGAGTCACCTAGCATCGATTGATATCTCTGGTGATTGGAACATAGAGAGTATCTGCTCACATCTGTCCTGTCGCTCACGTTGACATTAAACATAACACGAACCCTGTCAGCGTGCCGCTTCAAGCTCGAGCCTACACATAGCGTGCAGGTGACCAACCTGAACAAACTAATAGTGGTGGAGCGCGCCTGTGCAAGGTGGTCGAACTGTAGGCTGCTGTGTGTGTATTTGCGGTAGGTAAGCATCGTCACGGGACTCCTCCTGCCAGACATTAGGTTAATCTATCACCCGCCTGGAGGAGAGGCAGCACGAGCCACCGTACAAGCAAAATCAGTTACATCGATAAACACGCCAAAGACCTCAGTAATTTATTCTCCGATAGCCCGTCCCGCCCGCCGTCTTTACTATATATTTTACTCTCATTCCAATGATTTCCTGCTAATTAGTACATTACGGTATTTTAATTCTGTCCTGTTGGTTGGTCAGGTGGTGAGCAGCAATAAATATCATATCTTTATTTGTTACATGCAATTCTTCGGAGTCGGTTCACAACTCTCACATCAGGCTTATGACTTTGAGGAACCGAGTTGTTCATTTTATAGGTAGTGTTGTGGTGATCAGATCGGGAAGTTTAAAGACAATTCTCCGGCAGCGTATACTTGGATGCTATTTAATATTAAAATTGACAATCTTTAATATAGTCCCAGATGTTCAAATGATCAATGAGTATGTCTTAATAATGTCATAGTTCATAGCAAATCCGCTTGCATATTTAAGTGAGTTACAAATGTGTTGCAGATTGAACCCACTATGGACCGACATTCACAGCTATATTCATACATACACCACTGTATGATTAGTCGCTTACATTCTAAAAGGCATTAAGAGAGGTGATATGTAATCGATGAATAATGCTAGCAAATATTATTTGCTCTAGAATTGATGAGTAAAATTCTGTTTGTAGATCGTATATCGGATTTTGTTTATTTGATCCTACTGCTGAGAGCGCAGTGCCCCTCAGGAATGAAATGTGTGCTGAACGTCGCATCCCGATTAAGTGGGCATCACATCACACCAACCAGGGACGCAAGCTGAATATCATGGCAACGTATGAGTATAGGGCAAACATTCTTCTTATTGCCATACCGAGACCAGCTCTCTGTCTATAGCGAGTTGGAGAAAACGAACTTCAGCATCGTTCTTCTGGGTCCTCAGGGCAAATAAAAATCATAGGGCCGTTTTGAATCTTGACTAGCGACACACCCTACTAACTAGTCAACAGTGACTATTTCACATGAAAATTAAGTTCACATTGGTTACCACTTTTATCCTACCTGGACTCGCCTATTATCCTAAAATGTTTTAAATAGGACCCTCTGGTGCGTTTTGCATCTGAAAACTGCAGTATGTTATGTCCTTGTTGGCCCATGCACCTTAGTTTCCTTGCAATATTATGACCCCCCTTTTTCGATTCCTGAGCGCGCCTCTGCAATAAAATGACAATGGCTGCATTTCCTGCCCGGGCCTCATATGTGCATACATCAATCTCAACTGTCTATTGCGCCGTAATCACTGGCATATCGTAATCACCATGCTAGTCAACCCCTTTTTCTGTGCCTGAACACGCCCTTGAAACTCAAAATGCAATAAATTATGCAAATAATAGAAGGAGAACCTATCTTTAGAATCTTCATAGTTAATTATAAACGCACTTTACATAGCTTTATTGATTGCCAGCTAAGCGTTTCATACTTCTTGAAAACCTCCCCTTTTCAAGTATCTGAAACCGCCTCTGCCGTACAAATTATTGTATAAAATTAACATCATTTAATTTGAACTTATTTCAATCACCGTAAACCTATGTAACTCCTTCATACTTGAGGCAGATGGGAAGAAGCCGTAAAGATCGCATCTCCGTATAATCGCAAAATGTCGCCCAAAAATCCTCCCAAAACTGGGCCCCGGAACCGCCACTGTTCAAGTCAGGAACTCAAAATTTTGGCTCCAGATGTGAAAATCAATTTTAGGCAAAGTCCCAAAATTGTATGAGCCTACTCTTGGCCATTCCAGAGATATCCAAGAAAAACATGAGGGGTGGGCAAAATCTGCCCCTGCAACTAATAGGGTTACGGGCGTACCAAGTCATCAGGTGAACTTGTTCCCCTTAGTGTAAGTTGGAATGTTGCCAAACTATACACAACCTCAGTGTCGTGGTATGTAGGGTGTCACAGGGCACTCGCCATATTCTCTGGCAAATCGCCCCTCAGTCTCTACACAGCTATTTCCTCGAGAGACCGAGTCATGCGACCGGCCGCCAGGTCTTGTATTGGTCGACACACATTTAGCCGGATCAAACACCACATGACTCCATACAAACACACAAACACGGTCAAGCAGACGCTTAAAACGCTGGTGACGCAATCAGCAACCCGTCGTAAAAAATGACCGCAACGCAGCCATGTGCTTTCAGCGCGGGTATTTTCACCGCCAGCAGCAGAATTCAGCTCCCATAGCAGACACGAGTTAGAGAAGCGGCCAGACTATATGGCAATATCAGCTCAGAGACACGAGACACGAGACACGAGACTAGCAGCAAACACGGACGAAGCGCGATCCGATTGATATGTAGTGTTTCTCCCTGCGACAACACCAGATGGCCGCGCAGTATACAGAGTGACTGCGCTGTGGCACGAAGAGCGACTGCGCTGTGGCACGACCCCGTTAGGGCCACCTCGCAGTGAGGGACGCCACACCGTCTCTCCAGCGCCTTACAGCCGGGGCTGCTCCGGCTGACCAAAACGGAGCACGAGAAGAAGATCTCAACAGCATTGGTGACACTACTGATCGCAGTATGGAGAGACGTTTAATTGGTTCTATGACAGGTAGTAAACTATAGAGTAGAATAAGGAGAACGTTTTATAACATCAGAAACTTCGCACATGCAGTGATCAGCAGCTCTACAGAAGACGGTACGCGTTGTATTCGCATGAATGATTGCCATACCCCCGGAAAAAATGTTGTGGTTTGGCACCAGTAATTACCTTTTTCATTCTCAGGCCACGGCAGCTGGACTAGTTTTGAGCACATCGCCATACAAGCCGCCAGCCACGATACAGACAGGGTGACCACAAACAAGCGAACAGGGTAGGGAGACAGCGGTGAGACCAGCGGGAGACCAGCCGGGCGAGACAGCGTGCGACAGGCGGAGGACAAGACAGGGTAGACAGCGGGGACAGCGGGACAGCACCTGAGCCACACATCCCCAGTCTTGTGACCGCGGCTCCAGCACTCGCTCCAGGTTCCAGGAGCAGTCCAGGGGCTCCGCCGCGCCGGAGCTATGCGCTGGCAGATGGGCGGCCGACAGCAACACCAACGCCTCAATGCCTGCTGCTAGTAGAGCGGCAACAACAAGGCCGGCCGGCAGCAAGCGCAGCCTGCACTGGCGCCCTGCTGCCTAGAGGCAGCGGCCATCAGGAAAGCGGCCGCCCGCAGCAGCGTCACTGCCTGCTGTAGAGGCGCGGCCAGCAGGCGGCCGGCTAGCACAGCGAGCAGCAGCGTCACTGCCTTGCTGTAGAGGGCGGCCAGAAGCAGCAGCAGGCAAGCAGCGAGCAGGCAGCCCCGCAACTTTACCTGCTGCTAGAAGGCGGCCAGCAGGGCGGCCGGCAGCAGCAGCAGCAGCAGCAGCAGCGCCGGCGCCGTCACACCGGCAGAGTTGCAGTAGTCGGAGGTACAGGTACAGAACGTCAAACCATCCTCCTCCTTGCAGCCTTCCTCAAACGTACTGTCGTAGCAACCACGCTTCTCACCACCGTCCCAGGAGACTTTGGCACACGTCTTGTCGAATCCAGGATCACAGTTCTCGATCTTGAACTTGTCGACACTGGCGTCGAACTCTGAGCAGAGGGGTGGTGGGTCACCACCGCTTGACTTCAGAAACGGGTGGTCCGAGTCGGGCGACTCGTCCGAGCACAAGTGGCAGCTGAGGGCGCGGCAGGCGGGCGGCAGGACCAGCAGGGCGGCCAGAGCCAGCAGAGGCAGCAGCGGACGGCAGAACATGGCGAAGCGTGTGGACCACAGCGGAGGCGGCGGCGGAGTGGCGGCCCGATCAGCGCAGGTCGTTCAGATAACGCCGGCCGACTATCAGGTGACAGACGTCGCGTCCGAGGGCGACGGACGCGGCGTGTGACTGAGCAGAGCCACCTGCCGTGTGTCGGGAGATAGGGGCAGTTGGGGCCGCTCAGGGTTACACCGGACCCAGCAGCGTCACCGCACCGAACCACAGAGGCACAGGGTACGGACCGCCGGGGCCGCTCAGTGTCCCATTCCGTACCTGTACCGGGCCCAGCAGCGTCCCTCGGACCCACAGAGACACAGGGTACGGACCGCCGGGTCCGCTCAGTGTCCCATGCTGTACCTGTACCGGGCCCAGCAGCGTCCTTCCGTCCCAGACCGCTACCAGCCGGTACTGGTAGTAATGAACTGACGCCTTATGACCATGTCCTTCTCCGGGCCGGAGAACGACCCGAACCGTACCACAGCTAACGTCAGTCTGGCGGCTGACTGGGACCAACTCATCCCCGGCGGCTGTACACCCGACCTCAGTCAGTGTCAGTAGGATCTCCCCCATCGCTGTCAGCCAGTCAGTCCGGGCGGCCGCCTCCGCCAGCAGCAGCCAGCCCTGGTGTCTGACCACCCCAGCCTCCCTCGAGTCAGGTCAGAGGGCAGCAGATCACCGCCAGAGAGCGAGAGAGCGAGAGAGCGAGAGAGCGAGAGAGCGAGAGAGCGAGAGAGCGAGAGA
>VOPJ01016464.1:7977-47462 GCA_014673585.1 Semibalanus balanoides
GATTTTGACTGCTTCAAAGCTACTTTAACGATAAATTGTTATCTTTCCTCGGGTACCAGACTCACCATGTTAATACCAAATAGTACCAAATCAGTCCGTATTGAACAATGTGGGTATTCACTGATGTCCTTTGGGGGGGGGGGCAAAAGATATGTTGGCCCCACCCTTTTTCGCTTGGGGGGGGGGGCATGGCCGGATTGGCCCCCCTTGGATCCGCCCCTGCTATCATGGTCGCATACTTGCCAGTCGCCACCTAATCAGACGTCTCGGAAGCTTCAGCGATATATCTTATCGCAGTAACCACTATCTGCGGAAAGAAACAGAACTCTCCAACAAACCGTGTAGGTATGTATACCTACCAGTTTGTATGTCAACAAGGAACAGGCAGCTCGCGGATAGTAGACCAGAAACGATCTTTGAATAAACTTGTCACACTGTCATATTTTATCATCCAATCTAATCTGCAGAACTTACAAAGTATGCCACCAGATATAGGATGGTCATTGGTCAGTGTTTACTGACCATTGGTTAGTCGACCAGAGCATGGGTTTGCCGTTTCAGCTAGAGTGCATTTAGCTGTAATTGCTCACTTATATAACAGATTGTAGCTTGATCTATTAAGGCCTCTTACACCACTTTTATATAGGAGCCAGGTTCAGATCAAAAGCCGCAACGCTGTCGAGACATGTGCCAAGTTAAAAAATAGGACCCAAGATCTACAAGATCCCACAACAAAGTGATCTCCAGGATCTAGAATCCACAGAATCTCACGATTTTTTATATTATTTTCCAGGATCCAAGATCCATATGATTAATATCCCACGAAAAAATGATTTCCAGGATCCAAGATACACAGGATCCAACAAAGCAAAATGATCCTGCAGGATCCAGGATCCAACAAGAATCCAGTTATCGAATCATTTGAATCCTGGATCCCGGATATTATTTTTGGATTTTGGCACATGTCTGATCACCACATGTAAATATTACACCATTGGCATTGAGTGTGGGAGTTTTAAAGCTTGAAATACGTGCATTCTTATATTTTAGCACCACAAAAAGTGAAATATGGTTAACAAGATGCACAAGATCCCACGACAAACTGATTTTCCAGGACCTAGGATCCGCAGGATCCCACACTTTTTATATTTTCCAGGATCCAAGATTTAATAGGATCCCACGTATTTTTGTCTCCAGGATCCAATATCCACAGAATCCCACGACAAAATGATTCTGCAGGATCCAGGATCCAACTAGATCTCAGATCTTGAATCCTAGGGATCCTGGATCTTGAATCTTGGCACATGAATCTTGATCTTGAATCTTGGTCCAGGTAAAGGTGAATAATTTGTAAAACGTTCAGGGTCAATCCAGAAGCCGTCTTTATCAAGGCGAAATAAGGTTTAGCAAAATTAGCTTCATCGGATTACGGGATGGAAATGTTGCATAGCTAACCGTCACAAACTGAACTGCGAAACGGAAGTGCACAAGACTACCCAAACTGGTTGAGAATGAAATCCAGTGACTCACTGAGATGGAGTGCTATACTCTGTTCAGTACCGCGTCTACCAACGTCATAGAAAAAACAGGCTTCTCGCCAACTGCGTACCAACAAGCGCACCGGTACGTCAGATAATTGTCCTATCAACCTCCATATCAGGCTCGTTTATCTTTCAGGTGAAGGCCATACAACTAAGGCGGACAACTAGTGACTACTTGGTGTGGAATAGTAGTCGGCACTGCTCAATCGTATTGCCTTGGGGTCGAAATCGTACCACGTTCTTTTTGCATTTGGCACGTGTCACACGCCACTCGTCACCCCGAGTAATGCTTTGCCGGAATGCGCTCGTCAAGCTGTATCGGCACACCAAATTTGACATGGCTAGCTCAATATTCACAGGGAGAAGATGACCATACATGTTCAGGGGCTTTGACCCCCTGCTGATTTTTTGCCCCCCTCGGGGTCGGCGTCCCTTATTTATGGGAACCCTGACGCTGTATTGCGCACGTGACCTGGGAGTATCAAGTCTGTCACCATTCGTGTGACCTGAGGAGGCTGTGTTTTTTGCAGGCGCCCACTTTTTGGCTTTTGGCACGTGCGACGTGTCATCGATCAACCCAAAAATGGTACCACCACCTGTCCACCGTTTTGCCACATCGAACGGTGCCATCCGCATCGAAATCAGCCTGGCTGTTTGGGATCCATCATCCACGTGCCTAAATGCTCCGTCGCCTTCGTCGGGCGCACACGCAAACGGGCCGGACTCTACTTTCCCGAGCGACCGCCCAGTGGAAATCTTCGAACCTTGAAAATATATTTAGACATGTTTCTCATCTTTCTAAGATTTTGATTCAGCGGGCTCAAAATGAGGTGGTAAGTAATGCCTTGGCCAAAAAAATGTCAAAGTATAGACAATAGGCATGCCTTGGCCCTTCCGTACTTCAAGGACTAAAATATAGGGCTGATATTGGTTTCCATCTTCAATTCTTATGAAATGCTGTATTAATAATGTGGAATAGCGCTTTTTAGGCTTATAATGTAAAAGATGACCCATGACCATGAAACAATTCAACTGTGTGATTACTTTAAAAATTTGCATGAATATACATACTAATGTTGCATCATTGGTGAATCACTAGGTCTTGAGTTTAAGGGGAGGGGGCACAAATATAACATCGCGTTTTGTCAGCGAAAAGCTATTGACCCCGGGGAGGGTGGCGTCGGGTGAAAAGTCGTTTAGCGGGAGTGGGGGTGGCGTAGGGTCGTCGCTGAGCGGAGGGGGCGGGGGGGCGTCGTCAGCAGATAGAGTCATCGACGGCAGGGAGGGGGGGGCGTCGTCAGCACGATAGAGTCATTGAGGGGAGGGAGGGGAGGGGTCGTCAGCGCGACGAATAGAGTCATTGAAGCGGGGAGGGCATGGGGGAGGGGGGGTCGTCGCCGATGGCATTGAGGCGGCAGGAGGGGGAGGGGGGGGGGGGGGGGGGTCGTCAGCACGATAGAAGTCATTTGAGCGGAGGGAGGGGGGGGGGGGGGGTCGCAGCAGATAGAGTCCATTGAGCGGAGGAGGGGAGGGGGTCGTCAGCAGATAGAGTCATGAGCGAGGGAGGGGGGAGGGGGGGGGGGTCGTCAGCACGCTAGAGTCCATTGAGCGGAGGCGACGGGGGAGGGGGGTGTCGTCAGCACGACTAGAGTCATCTGAGCGGGGGAGGGGGAGGGCGGGGGGTCGTCGCACGATAGAGTTGCATTGGGAGCGGAGGGAGTGGGGGGGTGGGGGGGTCGGTCAGCAAATAGAGTATTGAGCGGAGGACAGGGGAAGGGGGCGTCGCGTCAGCAGCGAGTGAGTCATAGAGGGAAGGGAGGGGGCGTCGTCAGCAACGATAAGAGTCATTGAGCGGAAGGGAGGGAGGGGGGGGGGGTTTCCGCAGCACGATAAGTCATGGGAGCGGAGGAGGGGGAGGGGGGGGGGTCGTCAGCAGATAGAGGTCATTGAGCGGAGGAGGGGGAGGGGGGGGGGGTCGTCAGCACGAATAGAAGCATTTGAGCCGAGGGAGGGGGGGGGTCGTCAGCATCGATAGAGTATTGGATAGAGCCGGAGGGAGGGGGAGGGGGGGGGGTTCGTAGCGACTAATTAGAAGTCATTGAGCGGAGGGAGGGGGAGGGGGGGGTCGTCAGCACGATAGAGCATTGAGCGGCAGGGAGGGGGAGGGGGGAGGGGGTCGTCAGTCACGATTAGAGTCCTTGAGCGGAGGAGCGGGGAGGGGGGGGGGGGTCGTCAGCACGATAGAGTCATTGAGCAGAGGGAGGGGGTAAGTCAGGACTTTCCGGAATAAGAGATCACAACCTCCCGGAACGATTTGATGGGGATGGGGGCAAAAATATATACGTTTGCCTACATATTCTTCTTATTTTTTGTTGGGGGGGAGGGGGGGGGGTCAATTGCCTGTGTTGGCCTAAAGTAGATCCGACAATGTGTTGAATGATAAAGGTGTTTTAAAGCAAGCTAAAATAAAACAAGACGGGATGAAATATCCGTAAACCATTGATCACAATTCACACAACTACTTATACTTATGATTATTTTGCACGCTACTCAAAGGAATAATTAAAATTGAAAGTAACCGGGCTAGCAGAACAATGTTAAGGAAAATAACTTTTGCGTTTTCATACTTTATGACATCACCATGGGTGGATAACGTATATGACACGTTTGGCTAATGCCACACCAACATTTCACTTTCTATAATCCAAATGTATTTTAGCCTCTTGTCAGGGTATGTCAAAATAGTAAAAACAAAAACAATATAGAATACCCTTTGGCCACACACCACTTTTGGAAACGATTCTCCACTCATATATATCACTTGTATGTGCTGGCAATTTGAGCTAAGATTAAAAGTAAGTTTAAAGTTGGTTTAATTCGACTATTGCGCTAGCTTCGGAAAGCTAGCTAACTTATGAGCGCTCTGGAAAGAAAGCAAACAGACCCAACTGCGGGATGCGGGATTGTTTGGTTTGGTTTGTGGACCAGGCACCGTATCCTCCTAGGACCAAAGTGCTAATTGGAACTCTCCTCACCCTGTTCCGAGGAATATGGGGAGCCGGGCGGACTTTTTCAGAGACCCGCCGAGGGATTTGAACCCCGGTTCCCGACACAAAAGGCAGGTATCTTACCACTGCGTCTGGCTGCTTCCCAGGGATGCATGACTGGTACTTATCGGCGGCGTTGGGGTCCAAGGATCTCATCGGCCGGGGCTTCAGGCCGAGGCGGCATATTTTTCTCGGTGACGTGGGGCGGCAATGGTCCAGACGGGGCAGCCCCAAGGGGGCGAATCTAGGGCAATTTTTGCTTCGCGTGGGGGCATTTTTCTTCCGAGGGCGGTAATTGTTGCCTCTGATAAATATTGTTGGGCCTCTTAGAAGGCGGATGATGCCAAGCGATGGATTTGCAGGCGCCTTCGGCGCTGCCAAATCTCATACCGGCACGAAGCCGCCCCCGGGGCCTTCGGCGCCGCGGGGCGGCACTTTTTCTATCGGCAGGGGGGCTTCAGCCTACGGCCCCTGGTCCGCCCCTGTTATGCGTGCAATTGATGTGTGGAACTGTGACAGGCATGTGGGTTTGACAAGGTGGGTTATTGGTGTGTTTGAAAGAACGCTTCGTTCTGCTTTGCAGCGACACCAGATGACCCTTGATAAATAGGTCCGTCGTGCATTTTATGACTGGCAATATAGCGTGCTTCACTCAGTGAGATAAGGCCGTATCCCCACCAATGTGTCACGTGGAAGCGACGTGTCAACGGCCTCCGAGCCGTCCTGTGCAGGCGCTGTTCTCAACACAGGAAAACGAACAAATGATAGACACGTGCTGCTGCAGAAGTTAGCGAGCTTCAACGTGCAGATGCGAAAATAGGGAGTTCTCTGTTTCGGAAGGTTAAGGGTGCAGACTTGCAAAATGGTGAATCAACGGGCTCGATTTACTCCCATCTTGGCGTCCACTCGTATCGGGCCTGTTTGGTCTATTTAACGGTCAGTGCTCACTGCCTCAGTCGAGATGAAAGTCCGGTACACGAGCCAGGTGTGTTTTGGACTCAAGAACATATCTGAATTTTATTTGTTTGGCTATGTTTAACTATAATGTTGATAATTATTTTTATATGAACTCCTTACAAAATTACTGTTCAAGTTGTAGTGCATTTATGTATCTTTAATATAAAAGATACATAAATGCACTAAAACTTGAACAGTAATTTTGTAAGGAGGTCATATAAGAAATAATTATCAACACTATATATCTAATGCCTTACATTAAACGAGCACTTAACCAGTTAAAAATTATGTTTAAAGGGAGTGTGCCTACTCTTTTGAAATGTCAAATATATTTTTATTACAGTAAGAAGCTATTGCTTTGATTATTGGTTACGATAAATTCACGTCTGGAGCCCCTTTAGTTGAATTTTTACTTATAATTTCCGTTCTTGCATTTGATTTGTTTCAAAATCAAAAACGAATCGTCACTATAAACACGAGTAGCGGAAGATTTCCTATTAATGGCGCATCCATGGCAGAGAAAATATTATGTATCGTTGTAATTTAAAGAGCAATGCTTCTATCGCAAAGCTCTCTGGCGCTATTTATAATTAATCACTGCCAGTAATGTGATGCGCGACTTTGCCAATATCTCAGCATTACTAAAAGTGATTCTGGGAAATGAAGTCACTGGCTAAATTTCCGAAAAATGATGTTCTACAGACTAGTGTCAACAACTCCACATGACCAATGTGAGTAGGCACACTCCCTTTAACTATGCTTTGTTAAAAGGCTAGGTATTATAAACCTAGTGCATAATCTGGGTATGTTCTGAAGTCCAGAATATGCCCATTGCCCAGTTTGTGACCAAGCTTGCATCTCAGTTTAAGCACCCAGCGGAAGCGAACCCCGATCGATACTAAGATCCGACGGGCTGACTACAAGACAGGGACAAGCCATGTCCATTGATTCACCATTTTACAAGTCTGGACTGAGAACGTGGATTGCAAATTTGCGTTTGTAGCTCTTGCTGACAACTATATGGATATTCAAACTTCCG
Organism: Semibalanus balanoides; assembly: GCA_014673585.1. Classification (NCBI taxonomy): domain Eukaryota; kingdom Metazoa; phylum Arthropoda; class Thecostraca; order Balanomorpha; family Balanidae; genus Semibalanus; species Semibalanus balanoides. Next base: position 14,562 of record VOPJ01016464.1, read on the forward strand.
AAATTTTGGAGTTGCTCTTCCTTACTTCCGTTGCCTCAGGTCGCCGATTTGGCTGCGCGCCACTCGCTCCCAGGAGGCGAGACACCCAGTCAGGGCTGAACGCTCCATCGTCCCAGATAACCATTGTGCCGGCATACCGGGCCGCATCTTTTCAACAGACGCCCGAGCCATTGTGTGTCGGGTCATTGTCACCGTTTCGGTCGCAGTCAGCCAGGCCTGTACTCCCGCGCGATAGTTTTCGTGTCACTGTCGTGTGGGTTACGCCATTCTGATTGTGCTGCGGTGGTCATACGAGACGCATTGAGGGATGGTTAGATGATGCAATCGTCATCCCGCGATGATTGTACCGTATCATGATACAGATTACCCGGACTTTGTTTCTAGGGTCAATGCATGTATCAAGGTGGTCTTATTAAGTCGCTCGATTAACCGCTTCTTAAAGGTTGGTTGGCGTATATAGTTGTGCTCTACAGGAAAATAGCACGTTAAATAGTAATATTCCCTCATACAGGTTTAACACAAATATAAGACATATTTTAAAAATGTATTGCATTTTAAGTTAATATTTCAATACGAGTACGTAAGAGAAGAAAATATACATGTCCTTATTCCAGATTATTCATTTGTTTGCCAATGTTGATATGTTTATTCAGGGAACAATTCCTTGAGCAGCAATACACAATTATCTATCAGCAGGTACGTGACTTGGACCACGTTTTTTGACGCCAGGTGAATTGGGAAATATTTTGAAATGAGGTGACGTATCGACAGGGCATTTGTCAACATCTCCACGGAGTTCTAGATAAGCGAAACCGGAATTACTTTCGGAATTCTCTGCTCTAAAACGCTGACAGATGGGTTGCGGACTGGGAGCAGCTGGATTTTCGAAACCGAACATATGATAGCTACGGTCGTGACTTTTCGTCTCAGGCTTACTATCAGCCTCTCTGGTTTTGTAACGTGTGACGTCACACTAGTCTCGTGACGGTTGGCGTTCGTCGCCGGCGTCACCGGAGCTGCCCGATCGTGGCGCAAAAGGTGCCAAATCATCACCACTCGCCGCTCGAGTTGACGCTGTGGGAATGTTGGATACAGTCACGTTACGGGGTGGCATGTGCTTTAAGAAATAAGCCAACCTCAAGGTTTCTTTTTGTGAACCATGACGTCATTCACTAACATTCAACCGTGCTTTGTATTTGAAAAGTAAATATTGAAAGATGTAAAGGAGGACATGTTCTTTCGAAAGTGTTTATGAGTACAACGAGCGGAAAGTCGTGCGGAGTTGAACCAATTTGATCCGGTGGACCAATTCATTTTAGGTAAGCTGATTGTAGATTTTTCACATTTCGCGACGTTTTCCCCGACATTAGCAAAATTTGAAACTGCCAACCGGCCTGCTATTTGAATCTAGAAGAGAGTCATAAATTTACTCATGTATTTTCGCCATTCTTACACATCATAGATCAAAGCCAGCGCAGAGTTCGCTTGCGTCTGCACCAACATCCTTTCCGATTTCAGGACGATCCACTCGTCTTCTCGTCTTAAACAGGCCTATTTTACTCCAGACTTAAACACTTCTCAGGACGCCTGGATGGCTGGAAGCGCTTACCCAACACTAGCTGTGTCGCCCCAGACAAGCCACCTTCTCAGGACGCCTGGAGCGCTCCACATCAAACACCAGCGTGGTCCGCCCCAGACTAAACCACTTCTCACGGTACGCCTGAGCGCTACTCAACACCTAGCGTGGGTCGCCCAGGGAACTAACCCACTTCTCAGGACGCCTGAAGCGCTCACCAACATCCTAGCGTGGGGTCGCCCCAACTAAGCCATTCTCAGGACGCCTGGAGCGCCTCACCTTCAACACCTGGTGGTCGCCCCAGACTAACCCACTTCTCAGGACGGCTGGAGCGGCTCACCTCACACCTGCTGCTGGGTCCCCCAGACATAACCCACTTTCAAGGACGCTGGAGACGCTCACCTCAACACCTAGCGTGGGTCGCCCCAGACTAAGCACTTCTCAGGACGCCTGGACGCTCACCTTCAAACCTACGGGGTCGCCCCAAGGCTTAAACCAAACAATCACCGTACCGTTCCAGCCGTGCGTGGGCTTGTTAGCGTCGGTCGAGAATACCAGTCCGGTACGATGTGATATTATACACCCGACACCGGGCTGGGCCCGACCCTTCCTAACCCCGTGACCGGTGACCTGTGACCTTTGACCGGACGCCGGCCGCCGCACGGCGCGGGAAGCGGCGCCATCTGTCCGCACTCATGTCTGGTTATGGCCGCCCGGGATCGGAGGGGTCACAGCTGACGGCTCAGGCGGCAGTAGCGCGGTTTGATGATGGCATTTCCCGCGGAAGACAGTGTGTTCACTACTGAATAGGGTATTCTAAACCGGAATGACGGATGTGCGGGTGGGCGTATGTTGACTAGTGTGTAGCACTCCAAGGTGTTTAACTTCACCCTGTTTTCGGTCATCCCATAAGTGAAATTGTTGTGCTCGTTGAAAGTAATGCATGGGATTAAGAAACAGTGTTATTCTTTATTGGTGTCTAAGTTAACACAGCAAAACTGGGAAGTCGCACTTTACGGAACCGAAGAACATCGGCTGCACCACGATACTCTATCGACGGTAGTGCTCTCGGCTTGCCACTTGGTTGTCTGATAACAACTGATTACCATCAATCAGTTTGATTGATGGCTATCAATAGACATTAAATCCCTATATTACCCTAAATCCATCTTAGCGCCCGAGATAGTGGCCTTGGTGGAGAGCTCGCATCGCCACCACCTCCAACTTTCGGCCTGAATCTCTCCGCGTATCTTCTTTGTGCTTGACACGTTTTCGCCATCCGCCGGACAAAGGGATCCGTTGGGTCGTCTCGCGGGCCATTGTCGCACCTCGAATCAGTCTTGGTCGTCTCCTCCTTCGCCGTCTTCTCTTTAGTCGCTCCTGGATCGCCGGCGCTGATTATGCACGACGCGCGTGCATACTTATAACCGAGCGAGCTTGTCGCACCCACACTCACCGTCGCCCAAGTCCGCCCCGGTCTCCTGAGAAGCGTTGTAGGACGCGCGTCCAGGATGAGCGACCCAGGCCGTTTCAGACCGGTTCCTGCTTACCTTCCGGCTGGTTCTCGTCGTCAGCGACTTCGTCTGATTCGCGCCGCGCCATCCGGGACTCATTGATGAGTACCATTAAGTCCTGACTGTTGTACGTCTCCATGTTGTGAAGTGGGTCCTGTTGAAGAAGAAAGGAGGGGCATCAGGTCAAGAGGCTAAGCAGAAAAACACGAAACAGGAGTACAATGAATGATTAATTGGCCGAACGAAATTAATATGCATCGGCCGAACGAAATGAATGCATCAGATGGGAGGCAAGACAACGAGCTCTTCCAAATCTGCAATCATTAAACAACACATCGTTATTGACATTGAAGGCTCGCTTGCATATTTTGTGTAGGAATTAAATTGATTTAAATGGACATTAAGCACTGTCAAATCAACGTAGCCAGCACACAAAAATCACCATCGTTGGCCAATTTTCACGGCATCGAAGTCAAAACAAAAATAAATTTTAAGCGAAACATTTAGGTAGATACTTGCATCTACTTCGTCTGAACTTCACCCTTTGGGGCTCGTCCCCAGAGGGTGTCCGTGAAGGTGTCCCCCAGAATGTGGACTGTGGTAAGATAGAGTAAGGTAAAAGCCTGCCTCATACAGCACTCTGAAGGACACGTTAATTTGTTCAATTCACGGAGCCCAAAGAACAAGTATGACCTTCCTTCGAGGACAGATTAGCACAAACCACATCCACATTATCGGAGAAGCTTGAAGCGAAATACTGCGTTGGAGCCTGGAGAATATCTGCATGCACAACTCCGCCAGTCTGTCTGTCTGCTCTCACAGCAGAAGGAGCGGCGCGCTCCCATTCATCACACCTTACTGGGTCATCATGTCGGCCCATCAGAGTCGGGCTCCACAGAAAGCGTGTGCCGCGCGCCCCTTGAAGGAAGCGAACGTGATCGATATTCGTCTGAACGAGGAATGTGAAGCGCACAGACACTGACCGTGAATACGGCATGTCAGGACATCGTCCAAACGATAAAGCGTTTCCTCGCAGACTGTCTTACATAGACAGACTGCCTGAGCTCGTAGACCATTGACTAGTTGCGATGGATCATTTCTTCATTTTGTGATTGTTAATTGTGACACCTTAGCTCAATTGGGCAAGCAAGACCTACTAATCATCAGAGAAGCTTGTTTGTAGATTTCATGTAGATCTCCGCGGCCGCCGATGTGAATTTAATGCATTGAACTCATCGATAATGTGTGGTTATTTGTCGAAACCAAGGTCAGCTGTGGTCGGTGTAGAAACGTGGTCGGTGTTATGACAGCAGCATCGCGATCATTCATTTCTAATCGAAGATCTCGGATCGAATAGCGGGCGAGACAGCGTGCTAACAATCCATCTGTCTGCCGATTACCTCCCTGGACAGAGGTCAGAGCGTCGATGCATCAATAACGTCAATCGCAGCCCAGATTTGCGGTGCTCTGCTGGCCTCGGGGCAGCGGGCTTGGGCGCGTGACGAAAACGGCCGATATGGGCGGGGCCCTCAGAGGGAATGTCACAGCCTCAGCTGATTTCTCAACGCGCTTCAAGTTTGAAGGGACGGATCAAACTCTTCGAGCGTTTATTATTATTGTGACTAGATGGTTGAAATCTGGGGTTTCCAAGGTCAAGATGACGTCACAGATACCATAGAATGTTCGCATTTTACCGAATCCTCGCAGAAACGCTTCAGAAAACCTTCGCGGGTCACACTTTGCACGAGTTGTCAGCGGGGGTCCGTCGCACTCAGCACGAGGTATCAGCGGGAGTCCGTTCAACCAGTCGGGATTACAAAGAACTCATCAATCACAGAACTGCTTCTTCACTAAAAACAGTCCCAACGTTTGGATCACCAGCTTGAACGCAAGGGACGCATCCATTCGCGCCACATCGCCACATTCGCGCCACATTCGCGCCACTATCGAGCGGATTGGACAATGGACAGGTACATACATACCACAGCCAGCGCCGGTCCTCTCAACCTGTCGCCAGGGGACATACACTGGACCGAACTGCCCTCACCAGTGTAGGTTTCGCTGACGCCGGTGGCAGCGTCGGTGGCCTGGCCGCCATTCTGGTCCTCTGGTTCGCCCACTGGTTCGCCTCTGGTCCCACCCGTACGTCACCCACAGCGGCCGCGCGCTCCTCTGCCACTGGCTGTCGCTGGGGGAGAACACGTCGCTATCTGTCACGCGCGGCGAGCTGCGGCGTTATCGGTGCACTCTGTCAATACGGCGCGCCGCGGCCTGGGAGCGTCGCGCACCGCGCCACCGTCACCACTGCCGCTGATGGCGTCTCGGGCCGGGCCGGTGACCAACGCAAGGTCTCAGCGGCTCGGACAAAGATACGAGTTCTTGGAGGTGGCTCAGAGGGTTCTCAGAGAGACGTGTCAGAGGTGGTGATCGATGCGCAAGAGGTTTTCCCACTAACTGGGCGCTCTAGTATCGGCTCCTGCTCCGGCTCCGTCACGGTCTGCGTCTGCGTCTGCGTCTGCGTCTGCGTCTGCGTCTGCGTCTGCGTCTGCGTCTGCGTCTGCGTCTGCGACTGTCGACTGCGATATACAAACAATTAATTTATAAGAAGGCGTCCTCTGTTCTGCTTCTCGTCGCTTGTCACTGTTCGATTTGGTCTCTGCTCACTGTCTCTGTCTCTGTCTCTGTCTCTTGTCTCTGTCTCGTCTCTGTCTCTGTCTCTGTTTGTTCTTCTCTGTCTCTTCTGTCTCTGTCTCCTGTCCTGTCTCTGTCTCCGTCTCTGTTATTCACGATAACCGAGTCTAAGTCTCCCGTGCCACAAGCAAACACAGCTGACTCGAGTTGCGGACGCGGGAACAACTCTGCCAGTGGGCGTGATGACATAAGTGGTTTCAAAACAGTTGAACGAGAGCTGGCTGAATGTCTACGGACATGAACAGCTCCACGCGCACAGGGTGAACCCGTGAAGAACAAAGGAGCTTTGCTCCGCTCGCGAGGTGTGGAGGCAGGGTAGGCAATTCGTGCCATAAAATCTCACGTTCACGATCGAAGCTGGCGCGGGAAGGCAACCAGAAGAGCATGAGAAAAGTTTGCGTGCGAGCCCGCTGGCAGGCAGAGATCATTTTCAACGAATGCAAAAGTATCTTTTTTTTATCACCAAAAAATAGAGCATGTAAGAAGTGTGACGGCGTACGCGCAGCTCAAATGGCACAAATTGTGCTGTTTTGACAATAGAATCGCTTTCTTGTTATCTTTCTCTGAAAGAGGTAACAAAGAAGGAAAAACAATCGTTATTAAGGTTAGTGTGAATGCTGCCGATCATAGGAGCGTCTCTGCGATATATAAATTGTGTTTCGACAAAAGCTAGGGGAGGTGGTTCTGGAGATGTTAACCTTGGAAAGGCGGGACATGCCACTATACATAACAGATGTATAAGTATATCACATTGTTTAATTCATTGTCGGGCTGGTAACATTAAACTTGGGAAGCTATAAGAGCGGGTCTATTATTAACTAGTTTTTATCAGGGAAGGAGGTCGAGGTTTTTAGTTGTCTTTTCATAAATGCAGGGTCGGACTAGATGAAATATTGCTAAATTTTTATTGTATAGGTTGAGGGACGGGGATGTTTTGTCTCTCCCATATTTTTGGTAATTTACTTAATAGTTATCATTATTGTGGGGAGTCGTCGGCGTCGCTAGCCGTGTGCCAGAAGGTGAATGGGGCGGTTGTCCCCATTCGCCCCAACGGTTACCCTGACCTGATGTAGTTGTCACATTTATTTTGTGGTGGAATAATAGACTAAGTTCCTATCATGCTGCATATTGTTTCAAAAACGGTTAGTTTATCTATGTGAAATTGATACAAGATTATAGATTCAGTAAAGTTAAATAGCTATAGTAAAAGATCTATTTATATAAGGAATGAAACGCGAGGAAAATGAAGACATTGGAGATAACAACATTGATACACGATTCGTGATCGGTTGCATTGGGGCTTATCGCATATGTTGATATATGACTTCAAGTCCAGGACAGGACCAACACCTTAACAATAACACTGAGTAATAGAGGGAATTATAAGGTAAGTAGCCAGTCACTGACTCTGCTTGAACTGTGTTTAACGGGACGGTCAGATACGTGGCTCATTACGTATCTAAATGAGAGTGTTAAGTGTGTTAGTATTTCTTGTGGTTGTTTAAACCAAGTACAAAATACGGATGTAACGCAGTGCGCGGACAACGCGCCAGATTTGGTTCGATTAGCATGAGACTCTGACCCGTGAAGCACGGCTTGCCGAGGGACAACCTGATGTACTCTGTGCCTGTGAAATGTTTAAATTGATACACGTAACGTGATCCAGGGGCGCGCCGCGGAGAAGTAGTTCAAGGGAGGCGGGCGTCAGAGGCGCTAACAAGGGTCGATAACACAAATAGACAAACTTGTAGTATTGAGCATATTTACTTGTAACTCAAGTTAGGTGCTGCTCATACACTGGGAACACAGGCGTGCAAAGAACAAATATTATCTCATAGGTATTCAAATTGAAACCAGCTGCTGTTTTAGAGACTGGGTATGGGCTAGACATGGATAAGACCACGGGAGTGGTTAAATATTCATCTGATACGCTTGTATAGCAAGTAGTATTTCGGTACACCAAGCCCAACAAATAACCAGTTGTAAAAGAGAGATACCTAATTGCGAATCCAGACTAGTGGCAAGAGTGATTATGTTAGTCAACTTTTCTTCAGGTCAGTATAGTTTTGCCAGGGAGAAGGTCCGAACCTATTTGCCTCGTGTTGGAGCAGTGCATGCGGTCAAAGTTTTTCTCACGGTGAACTTTTGTGCAGTCTTGTGTGGACACATCTTGGACTGCATGGGAGGATAATTTATATTGGTTACTAGTCCAGGACGGATAATCTATATCCGAGACTGTGTAAGTATCAACTTAACCGAGACAAGATCAGAGAGCAAGCGAAAACTCAGAGAGCCAGACAACGGACCTTAAATATATTCGCCGGCCGCGGTGGGTCGCAACGCGCAGCACAACATTAAAGGAAAGCTGAATAATTCGCATGTCACGAGAGCAGCAGGGGTCGGCAACCGCTGAATAAGAAAAGAAAATCAAATTAGCACTGTTGATGCAAAGCCGGCGCTCTTTAAAATTAAGTAGTAGTAGTACAGGCATTCACTGCAGGAAAGAGCGCAACATGCCATGCGAATTTGAATGCTAGAGAGGAAAAGCATGTTCAGCCGTAGAGGACAAAGAAAGTAATTTAATCTATATCTAGACATGTTATTTTGAAACGCAATATAGCGCGTCATGTTCGGTGCGGAGGAATTATTATATAAGCAGAATATACCACTTTGTCATTACTTGAGATACGCTCAAATTAGGGTATAAAATGGTATTAGAGCTGAGAAAAGAAATTGTCACATCACAAAATATATTTATAGAAACCATGATAACAAATTCAATTCTAAAGAAACCGAAATTCATTGGGTATGCATAATAAGCTTAGGAAAAACATAGTCTTGGTGTTATAAAACATAGATAGAAGAATATAACAAATGCATGAGATTGAGGATTGCCCTGGGCAGAAACGCGTCTGCTGGCGGGCAAGCGGAGGAGCCCGCAAGGTGACTTCTCGCTCGTGACTTGGCATAGAGGGCCGGACCGACCTGTGCGTGCCAGAAGGGACAGGTGCCAGTCTGGGTAGAATGGGGAGAGATAACCACGCGAGCCTAATAACACGCCATAGGAAATACTACAATAATGTCGGTGATCTAAACCAGATGTTTGTTAATGAAAGAGCACGAGAGATGCAATTGCGGGCGACCGCATTTGTTCTGGCTTATATATAAAGGTCAGTGCAACGCTTACAAGAGATCTTCTATCAACGTGGAGACTCCGCTGGAATCTACCTCATTCGTCCGGTCCTTTGTATGAGAGCCACCGGGCCACGCGGCGACCCATTGTCTGGCTTATTACAAGAGGTCATCACTCTTCAAGACATTTTCACGGAGCGCAAAAACTAGTGTAACCGGTTGATTGTTATACATAAGGAGTCCTTTGGGTCAATGAAAAACAATGTTCGTAGTTTATACAATGACGAATATTGCATTCATCTTTATAGCGCAGTTTCAAGTCACACTGGTACATGCAGTATGCTGTTCACTGTTGCTTACCATGGCCGATGACGTAGGTATGTTAATGCATACATAATCAGGAGTTAAGAAAACATTAAGCTTACTCTTTAACTAAAGTACTTGTAGATAAGGTGGAATGTAGCACATTATTGCAGAGCCAGCACATTATTTAACATCGTTACTTTTACGGTGATCTTTACTCACTTATGAGTTCCATGATATGTTTATGTCAGCACTTATCCACTCAACAATTGGACATCGTCCAGACACAACGAATAATGATGAGCCATGCAACTCTATCACCAAAGTGCATGATGTTATGTCACTGCGTGAGTCAGCATTCAGGAATTGTTTTAACTTGATGTTTACGGGCTTAGTTAATAGGACAAATGAGCCTGTATACGGGTTGAATGTGAACGTTGCAGGTCGCTGGGGTAGCTTGCCAAGACGGGTTCGTCGGCTTTGCAAAAGCCAACGTCTAAGTGAGTCGATACAATCACTTTAAATTACGATTTATTTGTACTGAAGCGAAAAAATAGTGTGCAATAATAAGGCCTATCTACAATTGTTAAGCGTGAGTCTCTGAGAAGGCCCATGCGCATTTCTATGCAAGAAGTACTCTTCTGAAATCGGCCTGTCCACTGGCATGGGAATTTAATTTTGGATCGTTTCCCGAGTCGGATTCAGAATGATAAATATAAGATAACTGCACCATCGTCCCAAGTGCCTTTCTAAAATCCGGATATTTTTGCTATGAGTTACACTAAATACACAGTCATGGTAGCACACAAGGGCGCCGCCACTTTCTGAAAATTGGGGGCAGAGGCATTTCTAAGTTGATTTTTTCGTGCAACGCCCATGGGTGTAATGTTGAAATCCAGAAATGTTGGGGGACGCGACTCCCGTTCAGCCCCCTCGCTTACGACGCCCATGGTAGCACAACTGAACCGTGAAATAGCGAAGTCGCTGCTGCGTTTCTGAGTTACTTCCAAATAGCAAAACCGCTGTCAAGTGTATGTGAACTATCACTGAAATAATGTCATACTGCAATTTATCAACACAAAGTACTCCGGCACAGTATACCAGCGAAGTACTCCGGTACAGTACATACCTACAATACTAGCGAAGCACTGCGGCACAGTATGCCAACCAGCGAAGCACTGCGGCACAGCACACCAGCGAAGCACTGCGGCGCAGTATACCAGTGAAGCACTGCGGCACAGCATACCAGCGAAGCACTGCGGGCACAGATCCAGTGAAGCACTGCGGTCGCAGTATACGTGAAGCACTGCGGCACATGCATACAGGAAGCACTGCGGCAAGCAATACCATGAAAGCCGCGGCACAGCATATACCAGCGAAACTGCGGCGCAAGTATACGAGCCGAAGACTGGCGGCCCGCAGTATAACAGTGAGCACTTGCGGCGCAGTATCAGTGAAAGCCTGCGGCACAGATACAGCGAAGCATGCGGTCGCAGTTTACAGCGAAGCACTTGCGGCGCGTTATCCCAGCGAGCACTGCGGGCAGGTAATACTCAGTGAAGACTGGGCACAGCTACCAGCGAAGCTTGCGCGCATATACAGTGAGCAACTGCGGGAAGCATACCAGTGAACACTGCGGGCAGTATACCAGCGAAGCACTGTGCGGCGCAGTATAACCTTGAAGCAACTGGCGGCGCAGTATATCAGTGAAGCTGCGGCGCAGTATACCAGTGAAGCACTGCGGCACAGCATACCAGCGAAGCACTGCGGCGCAGTATACCAGCGAAGCACTGCGGCGCAGAATACCAGCGAAGAATGGCGATACATGCATAGTCTATGTAACAGGTTTGTTGCAGAACAGTACCGGTATGCTGTCTTTCAGCTCCGTGTTTTGATAGTGATAGCGCGGCGCGACAGCTGCTGAGCGCTGGTGGCAGCTGTCTGACGATCACAACTGCCGTCCTGCCCCCAGGATGGCGGCAGCGAGTGGTGGGTGGACGGCGACGGGAGCTCCGAGAGAAGACAACAGCCTCCGCTGCAGCTCAAAGAAGCCGTCAAACATCAAAGAGCCAACGAGCTGCACAGGATCGCACAGCGCTAGCAGATGTTCTAGCAACCCATTTAAATTTACACTCATTTATGCTTTCAGGATTGCAAGCTGACCCTAATTCGCTGGAAGAACCCTGCTGCTGACAGTTGTCACAGATGACTGCACAACCAACGATAAAGACAGGGTTTAATCAGCGAAAGCCATGCTGAGCAGCAGAGCAGACTGCAAAGGCTAAAGCACAGCTCCCTCGCACGCAAATCGCATTCCGCAACTCCCATTGAAATACACGAAACACTTCCCGCTCGCGTCTTGTCTCGCACCTCGCAGCTCCGCTGCAAACTCCCGGCAAAATATCGCTCCCGAATCGCGGGTCTCGCGGCGACATCTATCTTGCGCGCGAGAGAGTTGACTCTAGTTAAATGTTTCCGCACGATCTGCGTGCGAGACGAGATTTTCGAGCGAAACGAGCCAAACGATACGCGATTGTATGCGATACGCGATTTGCCTGCGAGAGGCCAAATGTGCTGCGTTTCAGCCTTAAGGCCCACGGACCCGCAATACTGTTAATGGACACCCCTGACTCTGCAGCGGTTTCTAGACAAACGGTCTGGTAGACAAACGGTAACAGTGACTGATCCAAGCAGCAAACCAACCTCAGCCAATAAACCGACCCGGATCAATTCCAGCCAGCTGCCATCGCCACCGGAGCGGTACCGCACCGATCGCGCGCCCAACGGTCCCGGCGCAGTTAAACTGTCTGCGTGGCTGCGTTTAGCCGACTTTAGGCTGGTCGATCACCGGCGTGTACCCAGCATCAGGTCCGTGTGTGGGTATGATGTGATCGGCGCCAGATGGAGCTCTAGTGATGGACCACATAATGGGGATGGGGATGGCTTTGCTGTCGGCCTGGCTGTGAAGTGAGCGTAGCAGGCACCGGGTAGCGGCTTCCAGAACTGCAGTGTTGGTGTGCGATCCTCTCATACATCCTGGGGTATTACGAATTTACGTTACGGTCACGTTTTGTGTGTTATTTTGATAATGGAGAAGCTCCATCCCAGATCATATCTGATTCTTTTCAGTATTACCATGCGGTTCCAGTAGTTCCAGTGTCATCAGGCAGGGCGTAACGAGGCTTGAAGTCAGCAGAGCTACCGCCATTCTTACCTTTAAAGCCACCTCAACGCACCTGCCGCGCTCGTGGTCGCGTCACTGGCGATAGATAGTAGATAGATACTGTAATAGCACCTGGCGATATACAACCTGGCGAGGCGATAGAGATAGATCGCACGGTCACCAACCCGCCAATCCCCTCTCGTCCTCCAGCCCGCGCTGCTCGCCACCACGCACGTGGGGTTCACAGAATCGCGCCGCACGCCGTACTGTCTGCCCGCCTGGCGTCCAGCAAACCATCCAATGAGTCGGAGGTAGCCAGCGCGTCGAACCCAGACTGCAGCTGCCGCTGACGGACCAGCTAGAACGATGACAGCGCTCCACTGGGGCGCCAAGGTCCTCGGACGTGCGCCAGCCGCCTCCGCGCCTGGCGCGCCTGCGACGCCGTGCCTGTGCGCGCACGAAGCAGTCCCTGGAGGCAGGGTAGGAGGGGGAGGGGGGGGGGCGACGAAGCGCGGCGATGCGTGTCCAATGTCCATCTCCTTCCTGCCGAGTGGTGCCCTTACAGGACCGCAGAGGTGTGCGGAGCCGCGCCCGCGTGCTCCACCCAACCACGGCTGTTATGTGACGTCAGGTAATGTTAGTGAGTTATGGACAATGGAGAAACTGTGATAATGTGCAAATACATGGTCTGTTGGACTTCGCAGGTCAAAGCATTCATGCCAGGCATAATGTGACCATGAAGTCTATATAATACTCAGCTGCTTGAATGAGACTGGAAATAGTATCACAAGAATCGTTACAGAATTACGTCGGCAATGCTACAGGATGACGTGCAGCAGTATAAGAAGCCCTGGAGGAAGCCTCAGTAAATGCAACTGAACGCGAGTTCAATACAGAGAGCAGATTTTCGGCCATAACCTTGTGACGTCACAGGCATAGGTGACGGGAGGCGCTGGATTTGGAAACCTTAGTGGAGTCTGTAAAGCTCACACGTGGTGGAGCGTGGCAGCGTATTGGCTCTACTGATCTGAGGTTATTTGTGGTAACTGTTGGCAATGTGCTTCCCACCACTAATCTGCCGCCGACTGAAGCGAGCAAACGCGTGAAAATGTCAAAATACCAATGATGCTGCAGGAAATAACAAAACTCGGCAAGTAGCCTCAGTTACAGTAGAGCTATGAGCGGTTTCTTTTGTTTCCATCGTATGCAGTATGCGCCATCATCGCTAAAGGAGTACTTTAAATGAGTTCACTCGTGGATCCAGTCGTCGGTTGGGAGGAAGGGATCGGTTGGAAGGCCCCTTCCCGAGTGTTGAAAAAGACTCTTTCCAAGCGTTGAAAGTGCCAAACAAAACGGATAAAAAGCAAGTTATAAGGAAAGAGAATGCAGCATGACATGTATGGCATGGGCCATACTAACTTGGGAGCTGGAGTTAGCAAATTGTCATAGCAGCATTGGAAATGGCGACACAAATTTTGGGTCCATCAGCTATACCATCTTGGAATATTTTTTAGGTTCAGTAACTTAAAATCAGAAATCCATTACGCCACGGAGCGGCTAGATAATTTTGAGTCCTATCAGCCCTGGATACGCATGTTCTCGTCAATGCGTCGCATTGCGTATGGTGCGGACATCTGAAAATGTTATTGTGCGTTTAAAAGTGCGACAAAAAAGTGTTAAAGCGAACTATTTTGCCCAATGATATAGGAAAGTAGCAACATAAAACATAAATGTGCCGAAAAACGGCATCTCGTTAAACCGTATATACTAGAACTGGGGGTTAAATTGCGCCGCGGAGCGACTTGCATTTGTAGTTTTTTAATTCTGACAACTGCAACCGATGTAAAGGCGCAGGATCTTCAAATCGTCTAATAGTCCTGTGAACCTTTAACGCCATTCGACCGTTAGGGACTCCATCTGGGATCCGCGATAAAACATGATGTGGAGTGGGTGATATTATGTAATACAAAGAGGATTAGTACTTTACAATACAATATTTAATCAGAGCTTCGGTATAATTGAATACACTTTCGTTTTAGCGATTTTAAGAGGCTTTCAGGAACAGGTATTGCACGTTTTAAAGACGAAGCATGACTGCTATTTGTTTTCATCGACTTGTTATTTAGGACACAGAGGAAAGTCATTATCGTTATTCCCGACGTTTTCTTGTGAGGTTTGATTGTTTGGGAGGGGTGACAACAGGGCCACTTTATGCCTTTTGGGGAACGTGGCCCTAAACTGCCCCTCCTGGATCGCTAGGTGAACGGATTTTTAACAGAAGTACTGATATGTATTTGCAATGTAGTTTTTTGTATCACGAAATCGTTCCAGAATACATGACCATGATTTGGTGAATCATCCATATTTCGCGTATTTTGATAATTATTTTACATTTCATACACTTACGAAATACCCTGAAGACTATGTTAGAAGAGCCCATATTAAAACGAGACCGACCCTAACAGTCTTCCGAGGTCACACAGCAAGAAACAGGCGGACGGACACTTTCGCAACTCGACGTGCTAATTGAAATTAAAATCGGCGCACTCCAAGGATACTGTCTCCGCCCCTTACTTTTGATTCTGAAACCATGATGCATTGTTAATCACTACGCGGTCAATCACCCCTTGCTAGCCATGACGTGATTGATACTGGCAAGCGGCACCGATTCGCTGACGGCGCACAAATCAGGGTGACGGGACCAAGAAATCAATGAGAAACGTGGGCTCGATGTGCCGCAACGTCATGCGAATACGTGGCCGTCGCAGAGATGATGACACAGGTAGCAGAAATTTTGAAAACTTTAACATTAATTAATCATATATCTACCTGAAACTTCATGCAATGCATATGTGGCAAAGCCCGAACAATGGGACTGCCTACAGCCATTCCTGTGTAAACAGAATCAATTGTTGTTCTCAAACAAACACAATACGCGATCGCAGCCTTACATAATTGTAAGGACTCTGAATTTGGGCTGCTTTTAAACAACACAACTTTTGTTTCAGGGCTTGTAGGGAAAAAGTCACATTGGGATACCGCCGACCCTGTTCCGTTCTTTATAGCCTGAGAGAAGGAGCCATTACCCCGACCCATGATTCACGCTCTTAACCAGTGTCATCAACGATTAGTGATATCGTGTAACCCCTTCAGAACCACTGACCTTGAGTCGTGAAACGTCAGCACAAACGCAACATACACGATTAGGAATGAAAGTCAATTCAGCGACCTTGGCAGGGCGTGCCCGCGATGCGCGACTTGGTTGGGTGCGAGGCCACAACCGTAACTCAGGCCACAGGAAACAATCCGGCAAAACGCGCACCGGATTTCGGCCCGAATGAGGCGGGAAAGTGGTGCAGACCATGCTGCCTGCTCGATTCGCCGTGACGTGTTCCCAATGCCACTGCCAGTGACGAAACATTGTTCATTGCTGCCTAACCCGATATCCACCCACGAAGGGAGTAGATAGGCCCGAGGGGAGGAGTAGGCCGATACATTGCTCTATTTTTGATAATGCTTGTAACTGGAAGTGTTAGCGAATGTTTCTTTTATTCATAGGCATTACTGATTACATCACAGTACATCGCATATTCATATCACATCCACCACTTTTCCGTGAACCACTGAGTCACCTAACTTATTCCAAATAGCCGGCACTGCGTCCAGAAATGATACCTATACACATACAGTATACACTTACAATCACTGGCGTATCCAGCCTGCCAATGGGGGGGGGGGATAATTTCGCTGGGGGCCTTCCCGGTCCTTGACCGAGGTAAGGAAGGAGGAGGGTGTCAGGTCGTGAGCAAATCACATTTGATCTAGTGTCAATTTATAGATTACCGCTTACCTATACCCAAAATACGATTTCTCCCCGTATTTAGACCACTAACAAAAAGATTGAATGCCGGTACGTTATCGTCACAAATACGACAGATGGATATACTTTGCGCCATTTCATACTAGTGGAGCGTGATTTTTTAGTCTTCGACTGCAAAAATTTCCTATAATTTATATACCAATTCAGTGGGAGTTCTGATTCGTTATGATCAACATATGTTATACAAAAAACGTTTTTATTCTTTATAATGTCCGCATTTCACTATATTAGGTAAAACATAGTAGGTATATTGCACAAAATTGCCTCTCCCTGCCAAAAAAGTACCTTTTTGGTAGGAGGAAATATGGCAGCAAATAAAAGTAAACCTATGCGCATTTGATACAAAAGTGGCGCATTTCGCTAATTCCGCGGGATTTCTAACATTCAATAATCAATGTATTGTTCTTCTTGAGCAGAAGCGCTCTGGTGTATACCCGACAGGCGTGAGTTCCCCCAAATAATATTGCTCCTGCCCCGAGAAGCAATTTCCGTCATTTTTTAAAGCTGTCCGGGAATTTCCAAAAGCTGTCCTAACTATGATGTGTTGGTGCCAACCCTGTCCCGTCGAGATCTCGTCGAAACCTGCAACGTTTTGCAGACTGGCACCTCGGATAAGCCTCAATCGTTACTTTATCGCCACCGTGCAAAAGCTAAGAAGGTCGTAAATCGCTCCAGATCAAAATAGCGTCAGAGCCCAGAGGCGCCACCTTCCCTACTCCCTACTGCTACCAAATTGCTACCAAATAGAAGAAGAAAAAAACACGAACGAAGCAAAAATAACGATTTTTCCGCAAGAAGATATTTTTCGCAGTCAGCATCAATTTTCATCACCAGTTTCCCCTGTCGAGCCTGGAATAGAGAAGGGGGAGGGCTTTTGCCACTGACGCCCCCCCCCCCTACTCGATCCGCCAGTGCTTGCAATGACCAAGGGCGAGGCGATATGTCATCATTGTGAATAATATGTTGACGGCCTATGCAATTATGCACCCACCGCAATGCAGCACCCTCAGAGCTGATGCATGGCAGGCAGGCGTTGTCCCTGGCTCCGACCAAGACTCCCACAAGAACCACTACAGACCACAAGAACGGACGGCATCGCGCCGCTCTGAAAAGCACATTGTGCGCCCACTGTTCGGCTCTGGTCTACCACTAAACCACCAAACGCCAGACAAAAACGTCAACGGCCCCATGGGAAACTGGAATGACCATAAATAGGTAAAAACGTAACGCTGGCATGCGCTGTGGCTTGATCTAGATCAAGTTGTTGTGTTTTAACATCGCGTATATCTCACATAACTACAAATATACTCCATTGGTTACCAAAGAGAACCACAGATGGATTATATCTGACCCCAGACTTCTGATATGTTTCACTAGTAGTCGCACGCGCCATTGTGTTGCACTCATTTGGCGGTACGTAGCCAAAATGAGCACGACCCACGTCGTTCTGAATGACTTCATTGATATGATTTATGACTGCAAGCACAATTTTCTATCGTTGGAGCTTTCATTGTTCTCAAATTTACAGAAGACCTGACATAAGACAACTTAACCCTATTCCCTGCGGGCGGCCAGAATTACGTTAACCTGCGGGGGGGGGGGCAGATTCCGCCCCAGAGATCTCGAGAACCGCTCTGCCGTTTCAATAGGGACGAAACACCATTCGATTTGTCGTGACGAATCTTTCTTCTAGGATCAGAAATTGCTTTTTTGTCTAAAATGGGGGGTCAGGGGCAAAAAAATACGAAAAAATTAGGGTGTTTTTTTAAAGGTCATTGTGCCATTTGAATTCAACGATTGCATGCAAAACATGTTTTGGAGCTTCTAATGTTGTTTCTTCAATGTGTTGAAGGACAGTACAAAAACGAAAAACATAGGCGCACTCGGGATAAAAATGGGGAGCAATTTTTGATTGAAAATGTGTGCTTTTCCTAGTGTTTTTGGGACGTGGGACGTCAATGTGGAATGTGTTGCTGTTTTTGTTTAAATGTACCATAGGTGCATAGGCGGATCCAGGTGACAAGTGGGGGGAGCACCTATGTCGGAACGCTTTTTATCATCTTGCTTATTTTGAGGTTGGGCCCTAAATTGACGGAGAATTTCGCCTCCATTTTATGTACTGGTGCGGCTCTGCCCCAAAATATGTATAATCCAATAATGTAATGATGTGCAAAGCATCGACTTAGTTTTGACGCTTTTCTTACAACCGAAACTAGCGAAGGATAGTATGGCGCCCGCACACTGGCATTCGAACGACCTCCCAAAAAACATGACTTGGAGCCGCCTCTGCTGGGCCGATTTTTTCAAAATTTTCACAGAACACGCGTCATTCATATTTAGAAAAAGTCCGAAAGTTTCAAGACAATAGACGTAACGGTTCAGAAGCGGCGGTCGAAAAACTACCGGGGGGCAGAATCTGCCCCCCGCAGGGAATAGGGTTAAAAGTTCAACTGCCCACTAGTGATGTCATTTTCCCAAAATGTCCTGACCAAAACCAATCCAATACCGAACAGGAGGCATTTCGGTTGTCCAAATAATGACCGGTTTTTGTTGATTAAACGGAATATAATAACCAGTAAATCATACTAATTAAGAGAGATAAAATGACAAAAATTATATTGAATATTTCACCGTTGCGGCTTCTTCAGCAACGGTGTTGGTTGCGGCTTGCTGAAGAAGCCGCAACGGCGAAATATTCAATATAGTTTTTGTCATTTTATCTGTTTTAATTATTATGAGGTTACTGGTTATTATATTCCATTGAATCATTATGATCAACCTCAATCAGAGTTTCAATCATCTCAGATCTATTTTTGTTGAGGCAAAAAATGACCAAGACTTGACAATTTTTTAAGAACACTTATTTGTACTCATTGGAAAAATAGCTTTATTAACATCATAATTAATAAAACGCACATGAACAGTTAAAAAAGAAAAGAAAACAAAAATACAAAGCAAAATAGTGGGTGCCCTTGTGGGATCAAGGACATTTACATTAATTAATTTAATTTCGAGCAAATTGTGTATCAATTTGCTGGATAGAAATAAGAATGCGTAAAAGTGTGACAAAAAAGTTAATTGTTTAAGATTAAGCTGACCGAAAAGTGTCCAAAAAATTATAAGTCCTGACCGACCGAATTACCGAAATCGGTCCACACAATTTTTTCGGTAACCAAAATTTTGGTTAACCGATTGACACCACTACTGCCCACCAAACACGCGGGGCGTAATTGCAGGATGGGGACAATGCTTGTGTTGTACTTTTATGTCATGCTGTCACAAAAAACCGTGTGAAGGCGATGGCGTTTTTCATCTAAGATACAAGTGCACTTGCGTAGATCATGCTAGGCGTGTGGCATAGTTCATAATATCCCAGTTAAATATGCTATGCCGAGTTGCGCTAAATATAGCATCCTTTCAGCAGCGTGAATATGATTGGTGGTTACCCAGAATTAGCTGACAGCCTCACTAAGATGATCTGATTACGTCGGAACGGGAGCAATAACAGCCGCAGTGAACAGACCAACCGAAACCGGTTTTGCAGGTTGCATCAGTGCTGCGTGACTGGCAAGTCGCCTGTATGCGTCCAGTAGTTGTTGGAAAGGTTATTATCTTCATTTATTTTGACAGCTTTCAGATACCTATACGAGTAAATAAGTGACATGACAATAACAACTGAATGAAAATGAAAACAGTAGCAATCATTTTTTGACAGTTAAAGGGAATATAGCACCTTTCACATTAGTTTTTAACTGAGATAGCCAGATTGTCGGGTGTACTGAGAAACCTCTAAATCTGTAATTTTTCCTTCCAAAACGACCTAGTTGCTGAGTTTGAACACAAGAACCGTTGGGCATATTTGGGCATATTTGAAAAGGACAATATTCGTGACGTTTCGCATACGTCATAAGTAGTTACTCCACTTTGATTCCACCGCACTTCGCTTTTTGAACCGTCCAACCAGTATTTCATGTTAACCTGCGTCACGCCGTCGTCAACGAAGTATTACTGATCAATCTTAAAAGAATGTCATTTTCTTTGTCAGTTTTCATTGGATTCAATTTGAGAAATAATGCAGACAATGTCTTTGAACAGGGCAAACTTGAGGAAGCTTGCAACCGGCAGCAGGCAGAGCTGGGTCAGCGGTCGGCCAGTTCTCCTCAGCAGGTGGAGCTGGGTCAGCAATCGGCCAGTTCTCCTCAGCAGGTGGAGCTGGGTCAGCGGTCGACCAGTTCTCCTCAGCAGGCAGAGCTGGGTCAGCGATCGGCCAGTTCTCCTCAGCTGGGCCAGCGATCGGCCAGTTCTCCTCAGCTGGGTCAGCGGTCGACCAGTTCTTCTCAGCAGGCAGAGCTGGGTCAGCGGTCGGCCAGTTCTCCTCAGCAGGTGGAGCTGGGTCAGTGGCGGTCGGCCCGTTCTCCTCAGCAGGGGGAGCTGGGTCAGCGATCGGCCAGTTCTCCTCAGCAGGCATAGCTGGGTCAGCGGTCGGCCAGTCTCCTCAGCAGGCAAGCTGGGTCAGCGTTGTCGGCCAGTTTCCTCACCATGGGCAGAACTCGGTCGCCGAGTACGACCGACCCCGCCAGCGAAGCGTGACACGTGCCTTGAGCCTCGCCTCGGTGCCTCGATAACGTGCAAACTCGCTAAATGTCATGAGCAGGCATGACCGCCAGCACCCTTGCATTGTTCAATAAGTCATGAGTCGTCATGCGGGGGTGATTTTGTCGAATTCCGGCTGCCTTTGAGTCGGGACTTGAGTGATTTTTAGCAGCAGCCTTGAGCTCAGTGAGGCGGTGTGATTAGTAATGACAAAAGGCGGATACGAGGCATGTCGTGCCCAGACATGCGTGGCAAAAGTGGGACGTTCAGAATGCTAAACGGAAACCCCAAATGGGACGGGCGATCTCCGCCACAGTAGCCACAGAGGTTATGGGAAATGCAACGATTCACTTTTGTATGTGCTTAGATACAATATTGTTGATGAACGCTTATACGTCTTTAACATTAGTTTATTACTTTATTTTCTAAATCACCAGCAGGCGGCGCACCCAATGGCAGGTGAAGTCACAATGAAGTCACCCAATGACAGGTTAAGTCCTAGCTTTCAAACACAATGTTTGTGCCGCTCAAGTAGCACTGAACACATTACCGTATTGTATTCCAATCCAAGTGAGTTTATAAATAAGAGAATGTGCTAGGTTTACTTGAAGAACTGCATACAAATACATAGGTGAAAACATGTAAATGATGCTTCTTCAAGTACCGCAATTCCTCGCGTCATCAGAATCCATGACGACAGCATCATAATTCATAGTAGCTGTAAGTTGAAGCAATTCTGAAGCTGGTCGTAGCAAATCTCACGATACCCTGACAGACAAACATAGCTCAATAGAGCTGTCACACCTGCGTGCTAGGCTAGTTAAAATCCACGGAAATAACTCGGGCACTCGCTCCAAGTTTCACAACCAGTACACAGCTGGCAACTCCGTTCAACAACATCGTCAATCCATCGGGACCCTGCTGGCGGGAGGCCACACCGCTGAGGCAATCATCCGACTCCTTCTTCTCCGCGTTCATTCAGACCGGTCATGCGTCACTTGTCACGTGCATGATAAATTACCCCCAGCTGGCGACGACGGCGAGGAGAAAGACCCGAACCACGGCCGGACAATTTGTCAACCGTTTCCGAGCCTTCGGTAATCTTCTCACGGTCGATAATGAATTCGTCGATGTTGATTGGGCGAGCCTCACTGTCTACTGAGTCATACGGGCCAGATGGTGACTTTCCCTCGGACCCGGAGCTGAGTGGTGTTGGTGCAGCAGACTCCAGCCTGCTGTGACGCGAGGTGTGCGATCCTCGAGATCTGGATATACTGCGTTTTGGTGTCCTATCATTGAATCTCTATTGTATTCAAGTGCTATTTTTGACGCCTCACAGAGGTTGGCACATCCTTAAAACAATACTATCCTGAGCAAGGGCGACGCCACCTCCCGAAAGTCGGGAGGGATGGGAGTAATCCATTCTTTCCATGTAACGCCCATAGGCCTATATGTTAAAATCCGAAAATGTTGGGGGGACACGTCCCCTTCCCGTTCCTCCAGTGGCGGAGCCCCTGATCCTGAGATGGGAGCTTCGGTGACTAAGTGTTGAAATACTATCTGGTTCAGTAGTGCTGCTTTTGACGGTACACTAGCATAAAACACGCACACATCAAGAAGAGAACAGACTTGAAGCCAAAGACTGGCCGAGTCCACCTGACGTCACCGTCAAGGCACAGACACCAGCCGCACAGGATGGTAATCACTAAGTCAAAGGTTAAAGGTACGCAGCCATTGCCGTTTTGCTCACCACCGACGGACACTGGCACCACAGCAGGGCTGCATTGATGACACCTTGTGTCCAACCGCGCCGAGAAGATAATTGTAACGCTGCAGATAACCTCACGATCAACTGACGATGACGTCACAAGCCCAATACTGCTGGCGCGTCTTGTGTGGCTGGTGTTGCCTCCACGAAACTCGACTGCTACGGAGAAACCGATGATAACCAGCAGCCACGATGGGAAATGACGCCTCAAAGATTCAATTCAATCATCCAAACACTGGAAAGTCTTCTGACGCATACCACAGCTGACGACTTTTACAAAGCCTAACGACGCATGCAACAGCTGACAACACTCGGGAGAAACGATGACGTCTGTGACGGCTGATGACGTCTGTGACAGCTGATGACGCGCGTTTAACTGTTGTCTCTTCACAGCTGACGCGTGAGACTGGCCTCGGGGCAGAGTGAGACTGGCCTCGGGGCAGAGTGAGACCCACCTCGGGGCAGAATGAGACCCGCCTCGGGGCAGAATGAGACCCGCCTCGGGACAGAATGAGACCCGCCTCGGGGCAGAGTGAGACCCACCTCGGGGCAGAGTGAGACCCGCCTCGGGACACAGGACGCGTCCACCGTCCATGACAGACGCCCGCACCACAGCCGCACCGCCTGCGACCGTCCGTTTCACCCACTCGGACACCTTCCTTCCCGTTGAGTGGCACGGTTTCGCACAGCGGTTGTCGCACGGTGTCGCGCATCTGTCTGTGGCTCTGACTAGCTCGATACGGCGCTACTGTCTCTGACTGGCTCGATATGGCGCGACTGTCTCTGACTGGCTCGATATGGCGCGACTGGCTCGATATGGCGCGACTGGCTCTGACTGGCTCGCGATATGGCGCGACTGTCTCTGACTGGCTCGATATATGGCGCGACTGTCTCTGACTGGCTCGATATATGGCGCGACTGTCTCTGACTGGCTCGATATGGCGCGACTGTCTCTGACTGGCTCGATATGGCGCGACTGGCTCTGACTGGCTCGATATGGCGCGACTGTCTCTGACTGGCTCGATATGGCGCGAGTGTCTCTGACTGGCTCGATATGGCGCGACTGTCTCTGACTGGCTCGATATGGCGCGACTGTCTCTGGTTGACCCGATCTGGCGGCGAGTTTCTCTGATGGTTTCACCTGCGGCGGATTGGCTGACGATTACGTTTGATGGACTATTTGCGGCCAGTGGTGAACGCTTCAGAGCGTTTGGCGATGGGCGGTGTGGCGGCGGTGCTGACGGCTCGGTGGGCCCTGCTGACGGCTCGGTGGGCCTTGCTGACGGCACGGTGGGCCCTGCTGACGGCTCGGTGGGCCCTGCTGACGCTGCGGTGGGAGCCCTGCTGATCGGCTCCGGTGGGCCCTGCTGAACGGCTGGTGGGTCCCTGCTGAACGGCTCGGCGGGCCCCGCTGACGGCTCGGGGGCCCTGCTGAACGCTCGGTGGCCCTGCTGACGGCTCGGTAGGCCCTGCTGACGGTGGCGGCTGAGCGCTGCGTGGGGCGTGGGCGAACCACGCGATGGTTCCGGTCTGGAGACCTGACAAGTGCCCGGCGAGGTGGAAGAAATGTGGTGTCCAGAAACGCTCGAAATCAAATAACGTCGCTATGGTTTTATTTTACGTGAATACGATGCATTTTGATGAAACCACATGCCGATCTTAGCATGTTTTTTCCGATGTATTTATTTTATCATTGGCAATAATATTGACAATTATGCTATCTGTTTCACTATACGCTTGCTTATATTAGCTTAAGTTTCGTCCTCTCGATTTGGTAAACAAAAATGATTCAGTTTATTCTAGAGCAGTGAAATGACACACTATGTTAAATAGTCTTTATATATAATATATATATATATTATATTAGTATATATATATATAATATATATATATATATTATATATATATATATAATATATATATATAATATATTATATATATATATATATAATATTATATGAATATCATCTTAACAATAAGGCAGATTTCAAAAAATCTTTGCTACTCATCACAAATAACACTCGTAATTGAATTGGATACAACAATGAAGACATGAGTAAAGAAGGTCCAAACATGATTTTATTACAGTGTGGAAGGTCAGACTAAATATTGTTGTGTCTTTTATGTCTAATCCGTGACTTATTCAGGAGGATGGGGATGGGGAGTTTTGACTTATTTTAAACAAAGCGCTTTTCCATCTCAAGTCTTTTATATATTTTCGTTTGGTTATCTGCTGTGACCTGCTGACTTCATTTCAGAGCGAAAGAGACGGTCATTAGTAATTAGCATATTCATCAGGGACATCAGCGAGTCAAAAGTGGGTCCTCGTGCATACCAAGTGACCTTGTCTATACCTTTCAGACGAAAGGTATAGACTCTTGTCACAGATGAAGATATAGCGACGATGTCCTTGTCAAAGTAGAAGTGACATAACATTCCATGTCCGTTCCCACCGTTTAACATTGGCGATCTATCATTATCTGTTCTCTGTGATCGACAACTCAGGTCATCTTCTAACACATCAGCCGCATATTTCGCCGCTGGACACTAAGTGAAGCAACCAAACCGACACCGAAAGTAACACTCACAGTTCGGCCGAGGTCAGTGGTGGTGGATGCCCGCCATAGCCATGACGGGTGTGAGATCATTGGCGAGGAAGACTCTCGCTAACTCCGTTATGACTCTCGCTGACTCCGTTATGACTCTCGCTGACTCCGTTGCGACTCGCAGCGATTCCGATGGTACTCGCACTGACTCTGTTGTGACTCGCGCTGACTCTGTTTTGACTCGCACTGACTTCGTTGCGACTCGCGCTGACTCCGTTGTGACTCGCGCTGACTCTGTTTTGACTCGCGTTGACTCCGTTGCGACTCGCGCTGACTCCGTTCACAGCTGACAGGCACGCTGCTGGTTCTGCTCAGCAGTCCAGCAACGACTGGCTGCTCGGTTAGTCAGCTGACCTGCTGACCAGATTGTTTGCACACTTCTCAGTCCGATGTCACGAGTCTCCTCACTCGCGAAAAGTCTGGTGTCGACCGAGATTCGAACACCCGTCGTTCACTGCACACTTGGCACGTGTGTTGTATCGGACAGCTCCCGTTCACTCACGCACCTTCTCCGAGCACGCGACCGGCCCGAATGCGTTCCAGTTCGGATGAAGCCGGCCGCCGCCGCTCACGATGATGAGGCTCGGTACAGTCTCAGACAGCGCGCCGGCGCTGCCAGTACGGTCTCTGGAAACGTGGGAGAGCTGCGGAGAAGGTTTTGCGGCATTGTTTTCATTCATGAATCATGACCCAGGTATGCAGATTTAACCCATGCGTATAATATAAAAGCAGTGGCATATCCAATGATCCATCAGTTTATACGTGTTAACTTCACTAAAATTACAATATGAGGTCCAAAATGAAGCTCAGTTCAAGGTCACGTCTCACAAGCTCACAATTTGAAATTGATAAATAACCCGGCGTTATTATTTACCGAGGTCTCAGCCGAACGCCATTGCCGGGGGCAAATATTGTCCCTCTCGTCATATCCGGAACCAATGATTGCAGCGAGACGCACAAGGCGGCATTCGAAAGCTCTTAATGAGACGCATCTTAATCATACTATAAATTTTCAAATTGAGCTCACATGTCAGGTCAAGGTCAGGTCAAAGGTCAAAATCAGATAACCAAAGGTCACTATGCGTAAAAAGTCTACAAAAGTCAGACGCATGTTTTATGGGCTACTTTACACTGTAACTCGATAGCGATAATCATTTTACTATCTGAACTTAATTAATAGAAGCTAGTGTCTCATCAGGTCGAGGTCATGTCACGAAAGCTTGCAATTCGAAATGAATAAATATAGATACAAAGGCATGTTTTCAGATGAGTTTTGTCTCGGAAACACAGTGGTAAGCAATAATTTGTATGTATCTGCCCATTAAAAGCAAAAAAACGCAATTTCAAAATATTACGTCAGGAGTTACCATTTAAAGGGAGCCATAAGTCAGTCGAAAATAAAGATGCTGCTTTCAAATTTAGTTCGGGTATTTCTCATACGCGGTTTATCAACATATAGTTATCCCGGTTTGCTTAACATTGTGACATCTGACCAAATTGTCAGCAGTCAGCTGACTCTATTGCAGTTTGATGAGATGGCAATGTACTTATACGTTGTGGTGTCTGTTAGCTGCATGAAACGAATCTGGCGCACCTGAGTTGTTGCCATGGAAACGTGGGGAGCGATCTGGCGCAGGGGCAGGATTCCTGTCTTCTGTACCTACCGGTGATCCGGGGTTAAATGCCTGGGCGGGCCGCTGAAACAGTCGACCGGCCCCCATACCCTGTAACCCTTGGAACAGGGTCAGAGTTCCAATTAACACCATAATCCCAAGAGGACAGGGTGCTTGGCAGGGACTCGTCTAGCATGTTAACTGGGGGGAACCCCCCGTCACAGCTCCAGCACCCCAGTCGAGCTGAAATTCGGCCACTGGGGGAGGGCAGCACGACTGGCGTCAGCAGTCCACAATGAATGACAAACGCCTTTGTTGTCTTAAGTGTGCTTTTCTAAGAGTGTGCATACTCTTTTGAAATGTCAAATATATTTTTATTACGGTAAGCAGCTATTGGTTTGATCATTGGTTACGATAAAACTCACATCTGGAGCCCCTTTAGCTGAATTTTTACTTATATTCTGTGCTGCATTTGTTTTGTTTCAAAACTCATAAACGGCCGTCACTATAAACAGAGTACCGAAGATGTTACCTATAATGACGCACCAAAGACGATAAACAAACCTATACGAGCAATGTATGGGTTTGTTTTAGTTATCGAGACTCTGTTCGTCAAGCTGCCTTCAGTGCTCAAGAGTTGTTTTATATGGCCAGAGCTAAACAATATATTTAGCTAGAGTTGGTAATTTAAGAGAACATGCTTCAATCTAAATAGCGAAAGCTCTTTCTGGCGAATATCGATAGTTAAAGTTCCGTCGGGAATGTGAATTGGCGACTTTGGAATACCACAGCAACTAAGTGAATCTGGGAAATGAAGTACATGGCTAAATTCAGAAAAATATGTTCTACAGACTAGTGTCAACAACTTCACATGACCAATGTGTTATGTGAGTAGGCACACTCTCTTTAACCCGCGCCCCACTGGGGGTGTTTGAACACCCTTCCGTTTTTTTTCCAGATGATGAAAAAACCTTCTCATTGATTTTTTCCGCACATTTTGCGAAAATTCAAGTTTTGTGTCGGATTGGGTCAGGTCACCAGGTCAGGTCAAGTGACCCCACCTCCCAAAAAGTTTGCGGTCGTACCATGATCACAGTTTCTAGGGGATCGAAATCAAACTTTTAGGATTGCATTAAACCATCAGTATAAAATAATTATTATCTCGGCTTTTGTATATCGGTGACCTGAGGTCAAGTCATTTGGTGATTTCTCCATTATAAGACAATGGATAAAAATTAAAATGCTTCCTTTTTTGAGGTTATCAATTCAATTAATTCTGGATAATGTTACTATGTGAAATTACGCATGACCCAAGTGCAAGTTTTGTTCAGTGACCCATACGGGGTCGTCTGAGGTCATCCGAGGTCACCAACACTTTTTCGTCAATAACTCTGGACATAATGCAGATAGAGTGACATACACCAATGTGTTTGTCTCGACCAGTTACGTCTTCTAATATGCAACATGACCTACTTGGATAACCACTATGAGCCTTAACCCGCTGCCGTGAGCGCCCCAGAACACCACCTAGCCTACACCGCCATCGTTCCTCGGCCGGAGGGGTGTTTCGAGCACCCCGCCCTTCTAACTCGAGCTCACTGATGGGACCTGACATAAACCAAAAACCCCGTTACCGAGGTCGAGAGCTCGTCAAAAGGGATTTGGAAACTATTTTACTCCCAGGTGCATCATATTTCTCTCTCGGAGTCAATTTAGAGTCCCAGAGTCATCAAAGGTCAAATTTTCACAAATTTTCCAGATTTAGGGACATAGCTCCAGCATATCCCCAAATATCTCTTCAGGGTATAACTAATTTGAATGAGCTCGACGTAACCCTCATAAAGAAGCATATGTAATATGGAGATATTTTGAATTGTGACAACTGCATCCTATGATCCTCAAATTTGAGCTCAGATTCAATAGTTTAGCTCCAGTATGGTCATCAAATGTCAAAACAATGCAGTTTTTGGGTAAAATATTGTTTTCGTGAGACTTAGCGCTAAATATATAATTTGTACTCTAGATGAATCGTACAACTTAAATGATTTTAACACTATTTTATTCCTCTTGTCAAGACGCTTTGAAAACATGGAGTACACTAAGACATCGACCCTAATGAGAAGAGTAATCTCTCAAATAGTTTGACCACAAGGTCAGAAAGTCCGACTTTCCGTGACTCCAGGTAGTTTCACATCTTGTTGGTGCATATCATTCGTGCCGCTCGGCCTGCTTCACTCATTGTCAACAGGCCATCACGCACCTTGGCCAGACAGTCCGTCCCCCGCTGGTAACCGCGCAAAGGGGGTGGTGCGCATAGGAGCAATATGATCTTAGACGCACAGGAAGGAGCATACGTTCGAGGTTACTGACGAGAACGAACACATGGTGAGGATAAAGCTACCTTTAGTTAGTCTGAAATATAAATCGGTTTTGCCCTACTTCTCCCATTGCCCTCATACAGTTGATAACACTAACTCATATGACCTCCCAGAAATATAATAATGGTTAAAATAATACAAGTATCATATCATACCAACATTCATCGAGGCGATTTGACCTACACGCATGACCATGTAAGAGATCTTTCTATATAACTCTAGTTCGCACCTAGAAATCATTCAGAACTTGAGGGCTAAAAAAACACATGATCTCCTGAAATCAATCAGCCTGATCCAATGCATACTTTCAAAATTAAAAGAAAGCATCTGTTTATTTTCCCACCTTTCACGTATAATGAGGAGTGTGAGGTCAGAAATTGACCTTGACCTTAGTCCACCGATATCGAAAATCCAATGAGATATACAAACTTTAGATTAGTCATTTGCTCTTATGAAACCCTGTAAGTAAACGAAACCAATCGCTAAAAACCTTATGGCTTTGTGGAACCGATCAAACTCTGTTTTTCCGCAGTTGGGGTCACCTATGACCATAGACCTGGTGGACCCTGGAACACTGACCTATGCCTAGGAGCCATATAACTATATTTGAAAGCTGTACAACATAAATATACAATCAGAAAAAAGGATACATTGAAAATTTGGCGGCGCTACGCGCCGCCGTTTGCGAGAATCAGGAAACATAAGTCGAGGAGGTGTCTAAACACCCCACCGGCCCGGACGCGGAGATGCGCGTAACCTTGAAGTCATTATTTTAAGTTGACATGAAATGTTAAGAATATACAATTTAGTGGTTCAAAGTGGCTTCGAACGAAGAGTAAAACCAAACATATGGAGACTAGAGAGCATCTCCCTGTTAATAATTGGATACTTTACTTATGGTATAAAGTTATTAGGCAAAAAAACCATTTATTTATATAAAAAAAATATTCCCCTTCTGGAGAAGCCGTTGGACTATTGATCTAAGGATCAATTAGAAGTTACAAAAAAAAGTTAGAATTGTAAATACCTGCTACATTGGAGCTATCAGACTGTTTTCCGTTTTTCGTAACTAGCATTAGTCTCTTGAGAATATGGGCCGGTTTCTGGAGCGAGTCCCAAAACTTGAAATTTGACCTTCGATGACCTCTGGTGACTTGAATTTTGACCTGAGCAGAACATTTGTAATAGTTCCAAAATCATTTTTGACGACGTTTCAAACGATTTTTTTTTTGTTTTACATGCCATAGGAGCCGAGTTAGAGGGGGTGTTCAAACACCCTCCGTAGGGCGAGGGAAATGCATAGGCCTAGTGGGGCGCGGGTTGCGGCAACAGCGTGAGCCAAGCATTATTGTTTACATTTTGTAACACTTTTGTGCTACTTGTTTGTAAGCATTAAACACTTCTTTGTAATGTTTGGTGACCGATTGTTTTAAAGGGAGTGTGCCTACTCTTTTGAAATGTCAAATATATTTTTATTACGGTAAGAAGCCAATGGTGCTTTATTCATTGACCATAAAATTAACGTCGGAACACTCTTTAGTTGAGTAGCTTTTACTATTATTCTGTTTTGCATTAGACGTTTGCTTTGAGGAAACTCTGATACACGATCGTCACTACAACGCAAAAGTAGAACGAAGATAGTTACCTATAATGGGCGCACTAAAGACGATAAACAAACCTTTTATGTAGGCAATGTTATGGCGTTGTTTACCAAGTAATCAAGATCTGTTCGAGACAGCGTTAAATATACATCTGCTCACGACTGGCTTGTACCTCTCTCTATTGGCCAGAGCTAACAATATATGCTCGCCGTACTGTAATTGAAAGAGCGAATGCTTCTCAGTAGCGAAAGCTCTTGTACGAACTCATTCGATTAATTAAATACTTCCAATAGTTACTTCTCAGTTGTGATTGGACATCTACAGCAAACCTCTCCAAAGGTGGCCAATCTGGTGAAAATGAAGCAATGGCTAAATTCAGCAAAAAATATGTTCTACAGACTTAGTGTCAACAATTACCTGACCAAATGTTGGAGTAGGCACAGCTGCCCTTTAACGAGCTATTATTTCATATGCGTATTATAACTACCGTTTCATTATCACCTGATTACGTGGTGTAGTGAGTCTTGCCAGAGGTAAGCAGTGAAGCCTAACTTATCCATATTCCTGGACGGATGAAAAGTATACGAATCTGTCGCACTTAAAAGATTATTCGCACCCCCCCTTCAGATCTCGGCTGCCATAAAAGTGACATTTGGACAGTGACATTTAAAATCATGACATTTGGTATGTGCGAAGGGTCTCCCAAAATTTTACTTTGTAAAATTGTAGTGACCCTGGGTCACTATCTTCAAGGTCAAATGACGTCATCAATAGTCATATTTGCTCAAATATAATTTTTTCAGGAAACCTTGCCATTATCTCAGAAACTATGGCAGCTAGGAGAAATCCGATTAGGGCACTAGATAGCCATTTCATATTTCTTCAACGAACATGTCATCAGAATTGACCTCAGGTCAATGGTTTTAGCGGTTATCGAATGTAAACAAACCTGTTTTTTTAGCAAAAGTTTGTTTGTGAATAACTTATCTAAAAAATACAGAGTAATTACTTTGAAACCATTTTGTTTTTCTTGTCATTGCAGGCCGAAACATACTAATTTGGTTGATTAAACAATTTGACCCCGGGTCAAGGTCAAGGTCAAGGTCAAAGTGACATAAATCGGTCAAGTTGCGTATGAAAGGACGCATACTGACGAGACAAATGTTTTAAGGCCAGTTGTAGGTCTCTATGGTCATTCTGTCACGAGTTATTGACAAAAAAAGTGTTAGTGACCTTGAATGAACTTCCAAATGGTCACTAACTACACCTTGCATTCTGGCCATCGGAAAGTGCCTAAGATGACATAATACTGAAAGAATTGGATATATATAATAGCCGTTTTCACGATGGCTTATTTTGCGCGAAATGTTTTAAAACATTTTAAAATGTTTTAAAAAGTTTTAGAATGAAAGTTTTAGTATACGAATATAGCCCAAGAAAAATAATTACTGATTTAGGCGATATTATCTTATTCAAGACGTGATCGGAAACATGAAATGAGCTTCATTAAAAGATTATGATACAAAATTGTCCGTTTCTAAAGAATATATGCGTCTAGAGTCCATTCGTTCAGTGAAGCGTACCGCCATACTAGTTACTCAATCTGGCAGCGTCATGGATCACAGGTCTGCCTTCGCATGGCGCAATAATGCGCTAGAAACGATGGGTGCGGCTAGCCCTAGCCAAGTGCCTTCGACTTTTTGACGGGAACACCACTTTATTTAGCGTGGTGACTGGCGTGGTGATAACCATGCTTCAGGCAAACGCTGAAGCACATTGGTTTGCACTTCAGTTCAGTTCAGTTCAGTTTATTGACGATCAGGGGCGCAGCCAGGATTTTGCGACGGGGCGGGGGCAAAGGAGGATTTTGAAAAGTGTGCCCCCAGCACTGGCTGATGGCCCCCCCCCCAAAAGAAAAAAGAAAAGAAAAAAAACGCAGAAAAAATGTGAATTTGCTTAGTTTTTTTTTTCACTTATTTTTTCTTCTCTGCATTGATTTCGGCGCCCTTTGCAATTCACATTTTTATTTATTGAAGGACTGTTTGTATTTTTGTATTGTGCCACCGCATTGCAAGACCAATTA
>VOPJ01016466.1:0-33754 GCA_014673585.1 Semibalanus balanoides
CGGGACTCCCAGTCCCACAGCAGCCCGGGGCTCCCAGTCCCACAGCAGCCCGGGGCTCCCAGTCCCACACCACTCCGACACCAGCCGCACGCACAGCCGGCACACAGGAACGGCAGCCGCACAGCCGCACAGTGCGCGATGGTCTGATAGCTAACCAGCCTGTACTGCCGTCCGCACGGCCCCCAGATCGGGCCGGGACAGTGACACAACTCTCAACTCTGGCCGGGCGTGGCGCGGCACAGTACATGCGCCGGAGGACAGCTGCGTGACACGGTGCTAGAGCACATGCGGCAGAAATAACACAACATCGGCCACGATACATCGGAAATAACAGTTACAACATAGATGGCTACTACCAGTTACATTATATGAAGGTACCAAACGACAATGGCAAATTTAGATCAAATTCATCGAAAATTGTCATGGAAATAGTCTATGTCTAACAAAGACTAGCTCACAATTATTGTCAATTTCGCTAGCCAGTGGTTCTGGGCCGTGCATGAGATACCTTGTTGGCGACCAGGACATAGCCGGACTGTATGACCTCCGCCGGGTCGATTGTGTCGCGACTGAGCAGAGAGAGCACGGTACGGGCGTAGGCGGCCGAGTCGATGCCAAGGCACTCCAACTCGGCCTCCAGCCATTCCTGTGGACAGAGAGAGAGAGAGAGACCGGCTCTGTGTCACAGGACGGCCACTAACGAGGACACACAGGCAGAGCATCACAACCCGCAGCGCAGCAACCACAAAATAGGACAGCCCGCAGCAACCACAAAATATGGCGGCCCGCAGCAAAGTACATCAACACCAACAATGATAGTTATGTAAACATGAAAATACAATGACGAAAATCGTGATGAAAAAATATGAGTCACAGTGAACGACGT
Source organism: Semibalanus balanoides (assembly GCA_014673585.1). NCBI lineage: Eukaryota > Metazoa > Arthropoda > Thecostraca > Balanomorpha > Balanidae > Semibalanus > Semibalanus balanoides. The sequence continues at coordinate 887 of VOPJ01016466.1, forward strand.
CGCGAAGTAAGGCTAACTGTGTATACTGATAGCAGTTCATGCAAGTTGAAACACCGGTACGTATAATATATTGCAAATCAGATCAATATGGGCAGATGGTGTGTGATGCAGATGAGCCGATTGACCAATACGATGGCTCACCTTAACCACAGTTGGAGTAGAGACAAGCTGGGGATACTTCATCACAGTTATCTATCTGAAACGAAATCACACACCATTTCCCGTCAACACACGTCCGACGATAGGGCAACGACCAACAACACAACATCTATATCATATATTTCGAAAAAGGGTGACAGCTTCATTGCAACTGAATGTGACAAATATCAGATATTTAGACAAAGATCGAATTAGTATAATCGAACGTTTCACTTAATGTCAACCCAGCCACTATGCCTGGCCTGCATGTGAACCACTTAACACTTACCAGCAGCTTGCTCAGTTTGTTGCGAACTTACCTGGCCTACAAAGTTTAGAAAGTAAACAGCATCACTGGAGCGTAGTGGGGTTTGTCTTTGTCCCCTGGCTTGGACGGCCAGCCGAGGCCGGCATGCTGCCTTCTTAAGGCACCAGCCATTCTACTCGGCCATTGGGACTAGTCGGCAGGTCATTCAGCTGGTTAGGTCGTCACGAGGGTGCTTACGCCGTCACTCATGGGAGAAGACCTGCAACAAAACCAACAGCATGTTCAGAAATAGCATCCCTCAATGCTGTCATTGAAGCTTTTTTGCGGTCAGCATATTTTAAAGTCAGAAAGAATAAGGATGGATTAAAGGAAAAGCTGATAGTGATCATCAGGCAGGCTTACAGAAGTTTGAGAGTGTTCAAACATCTGAACATGGCCCATTTCATCCAATAATATCACTCCTTGAACACAGACACAGGCCATTCTAGTTGGCATGAAACAGCAAGTTCCTAAATGACTTACACTATAAATGTTAAGTTGAGTAAGTTTTGCAGTGCAGTTACCCCACCCCCTCCCCTCCCATACTCCGACTGAGCTACATTACAAGTTCAATTTATTGACAGCATAAATAAATATTTACATTTTCTAAAACAATTACATATGCCCCTAAACGAAGGCATGGGATAACCGTACCTTTGAAAAATAGCACCTTAAAGACAAATTGTTATGTCTAACCATGATGTTTGGCAATGTTTGGTCATAAGCATTATTTATTCTTCTTTTTTAGCATGCATTATCTTTATCAATAATTCTGAACCCAACTCTTTAATTCCTAAGCAGCTGCAATGCTTATCAGATATATATTGCCTCATAGAGATGAAAAACAGACCCATAAACATGCATGCAACACCTAGAGTATCATTGACAGTTTGCCATTGTGAACTCTATTGACCATGGCTAGTTTTAGTTAGGTCATCAAAAAATTATTATCCAGAAGTGAGAAAAAGCAAACATCACAGGGTTGGCACTACCCAAAACCCACTACCCGTTTTTTTTTTGGTTTTTTGGTGGGTAAATTAAACAAAAAACCCACCCCAGGTTTTTCATCAAAATGGTATTGAGCAAAATCCCGGCGTATTTTTTAGAAACAAAGATGATAATTGGTGTATCATTGAGTTGGATGCCATTTTGTTTTTTAAGACTAAGATGAGTAAAAAGGAAACAAAGTTGCATTTCCCTCCATTCCACCATTCAGACTTCCCAACTCTTCTCAAGGAACAACTGGTCCATTGAACTCGCCATCTCTACTGCCAAAGAGTGCGATATTTGAAATGTGAAATTTAATCGTGATAATCTAGCAAGCAGTATTTTGATACGTTGCACCGTGCACGTAACATCCTTTCTAAGGATGTTTGCATGCTTAAAAGTTTCCAAATTGGAACATTCCATCATAATTGGCATGGTTAAAGGAGCGAGTGAAAAAAACCCAAATAACAAAAAAAAAAAAAAAAAAAAGATAAAAATAAATAAAAAAATAAAAATAAAAATACATTAAATTAAAAAAATAAGGAACCACCCATAAAACCCACAAAAAACCCACTACCCAGTGGGTTTTGATGAAAAACCCGGGTTTTTTCCAACCCTGAAACATCAACTACATAATAGCACGGAGAATAGATGACAGGAGGCGCCACTCCGACGCTTTTGGCATGGCTTATACATCAACCAGACAGAAAAACAAAACAGCGATAAGTAAGATGCTAGATGCTATTTGATCAGCTAGAGGCTATTTAAAATAGCACATATTTATATTTAAATCAACATAAAAGTGAGTCAATATCACATTTTAACATATGAATGAGTCCCATAGGGTCCCAGCCTGGAGCGGGCGACCGAGCAACTTTTCCTGGCTGAAAGCGTAGTCGCCCTCAGCAATGGTGAAACCCGGCGAGTGGCGCCTCCTGTTTATCTCTACTCCGTGATAATAGCTGGTGTCTACTGTCTAACAATACCATTTTGTGCGAAGATTGGTGCCTGATGGCACCAAGACCTTCATGGCATGGCTTAGGTCATTGGACGACTATTTGTGCATAACATGTGATGTTATTCTTATCAGTGACCCCAAAAACAACAATGATGGGTTTCTCTAACATTAACACTATACTTACTATGGATATCAGAATTAGTAACTGTGCTGCACAGTTACTAATTCTGATAAACATGTAGTACAGTTGTATAGTCGGTTTATTATGTATCTTCCTTTTTTAGTTTCTAAAACTCATCTAATTTCACTTCTGTGTACATGAAGGACTGATTTAAGGGAACATGTGGTACCTACCTACGTAGGCACCACATGTTCTCCTGTATCAGTCCTTCATGTACACAGAAGAGAAATTAGATGAGTTTTATAGACTAAAAAAGGGAGGATACATTATAGACCGACTGTAAATATACATGTGCATGAATAAATGTATGCCTGATGGCACTTTCGGATGCAATCTAGGGAATGCTGGCTATCCTTTTGAATGTTCATTTCAAAACCAGCATATTTGGGAAAAAATGATTCGAAACATTGGAAACCGTGGATGATAGTGGTTTTAAGCTGTAAATGAGCTCCAGCTTCAAGCACAAAGTATTGCGTAGCCGGTTTGACTAGTTTTGCATCGTGGCGATAGGAAAACGCTTAAATTGCATAGCCGGTAGCACGGCCGAAAATAAGGATATTTGGATAATTATGGATGGTTTCAGTATCTACAAACACTCTTGTAATGTCAACCCATATTTATTTTATACCATTTGATGCATATAACACCTCGGTAGAGCAATTAATTAATGCACATAAAAATACAACTAATTTGACAGTGTCAACTTTTGCCGGCCACCATTTTTGTTTTATAGGCTGCACATATCAAGAACACCTCAAATTAAAACCCCATAAGTGTAAAACAATGTTTTTAAGAACATCTAGATGGGCAAGATTGGGAAGAGCCGATTAATGTGCGTTTTTCCTCAACTATATGGCGAATTTCGGGCGACGCGCGATGCCCCGGGCGACCCAACGCACCCGGTGCCGGGCCAGCGTGGTGGTGGGGAGAAACATGCCAACATCTTATCAGTGAAGGCGTCCAATGTCCATGTTTCCCGAATCCCGCACCGCCACGCACGGTCCAGTAGGCATCGAAGAGCTAGAGATTGTACATCACTTGGACTGCCACACCGTCACTGTGTGCCTGGAGTAATCCACGACAGGAGCACTGACCAGGGAGGTTGGCCTTCAACACTTTGCCACCAGATGAAAGCTGTTAGCAGCAGTTGCGGCAGAGAAACACGCGTGGGGCCTCCTGCGGCTGGAAAACCGCTTCCGATGTCGGCTGCGGTAAAACCGAAGCTGTGCCAGAACGAGACTGGCAACGGTCGAAGCGACAGGCCTCCGCTACCCGCCGAGAACAGTTGCTCATCGCCACAAGCACCGCGTTGTGGGACGCCGAACAACATTCATATAACCTGACCACCAGCTTATCGACAGTCTCCACTAGAGCCACTCCGCAGGAGGAGATACGAGGAGCTGCGGATGAGACACTGAACCGCGCCGGGTGCCGGGGAAAGTTCCACACGCACGGAGCGAAAGGGTGATATTGGAAACAGCAGCTGCCGCTTTCGCTCTCCTGCTGGGAGACACCGTTCCCATGTAAAGAGGCTCTTGTTGACGGCTCATTGACGAGATGCTCTGTGTGCACCGCTGTGAGGAACAGCTTCCGGAGACACCACCTCACCCCTGAAAGGGTTGTCAAGGGAGCAGCTTCCGGAGACACCACCACCTCACCCCTGAAAGGGTCGTCACGGGAGCAGCTTCCGGAGACACCACCTCACCCTTGAAAAGGTCGTCACGGGAGCAGCTCAAAAGATCACAGACTTACTTCGAAGGATAGGCGGAATAGACCACCCGTCATCCCACCATCGCCTACCACACCCTTGCTGGCGGCACGTGTGGAGCACGGAAGACCGTCTGCAAACGACCGGCACCCAATACAACAGGTGAACGGACAGTGACAGCTCCGCCAGACACTGTGTCATGCGCCCAGGCAGAGCACAGCTTAGCAGCAAGATTGGCCTCAGCAAGGGGTGAGTTGGTGAAACTGGCGCAACTTTGCACGGGCCACTTGCTCGCTCGTGCTGAGAGGTTACCTACCCAGGATCGGCTTATATCCAAATCTGAACCGCACGAAGTGTTACTGCGAGGCGCCCGAGGACCTGTCACAATTTCTGACAAATTGCTGAACGAGAGACGGTCTGCGGCTTGCCGTCTTGCGCCACGGCATGTTCCTATTGGAGGCTTGGACCTCCGAATGTGATGTTGCCCAATAAACACGAGTTTACTTTGCTCTTGCAATATTTAACCCGCGCACCGACGGGTGCGTGGGGCGGATATCCGCAACAAGTTTTTCAGGAGTAGCGGAAAAACGGCGGCGGCGCGCGCAGCGCCGCCAAATTTTGCACAACTGTACAACTTACAGGGCTCTGCCGATCTGCAGATGGCTCCCTGCCGGCATCTAGAGGGCCCTCTGCCAGCCTTTAGAGGGCCCTCTGTTGGCTTGTCGAAGGCCATGCCGATCTGTAGATCACCCTGCTAATCTGTAGAGGGTCTCTGTCAGCATTTAGAGGGCCCTGCCTACCTGTAGAGGGCCCTCTTCCAGCCTGTAGGGGCCCTGTCTATCTGCAAAGTGTCCCAGCTAATCTGTAGAGGGCTCTCTGCTGGCCTTTAGAGGGCTCTGTCGATCTGTAGAGGGCCCTCTGCCGGCATTTAGAGGGCCCCTGTCAGTTGTAGAGGGCCCTCAGTCAGCCTTTAGAGGGCCCTCTGTCAGCTTGTAGAGGGCCCTGCCGATCTGTAGATCACCCTGCTAATCTGTAGAGGGTCTCTGTCAGCATTCAGAGGGCCCTGCCTACCTGTAGAGGGCCCTCTTCCAGCCTTTAGGGACCCTGTCCATCTGCAGTGTCCCAGCCAGGGGGATCAAGGGGACAATTCCCCCTTATGGGTCACAGGGGGCCCACCAAGATTCGCCCAGATACCATTTGCATTTGATAAATGGCTTTCAAAAATCTACAGAGGAGCCCTCTAACCGGGCGAGGGAGTCACTCTGGTGCATGCAAAGGGCCATCAGAAGTTTGCATGATCTGAGGCCAAGGTCGTATTTTAGGTCAAATATTGCAGGTAGCGCTTTGAACACAGTATGTGTATCTCTAGACGACTGGGTAGATATATCAAAATGCAGTAAACAACAGTGCTTAGGTCTAAAAATTCTGAAACAAAAATGTTAACATATTTTTGTGATCTAAGGTCAAGGTAATATTTAAGTTCAAATATTGAAATTGCAACCTTAATATGACCTTGACATTGGTAGAGATATCAATATTCAGTTAACAACAGTAGATAGGTCTAAGTATTCTGAGACAGAAATGTAAGCAAACTTTTGTGACCTGAGATGAAATAAAGATTGTATTTGAGGTCAAATATTGCAGGTGACGCCTTGCACACATGTCTGTGTATCTCTAGACTGGATAAAGATATTGAGATGCTGTAAACAGCAGTGGATGGGTTTGAGTACTCTGAGATTAAAACTTTTAAGTCTGATCAAGACAAAACCTAAATAATATATGGCTATTAAGTCTGGTTGAGATACATAATATGATGTCATAAAACATCTTTTGGCTATACCCACAGACTATGGCGCCTTAGTTATTAGTTAATCCCTATAATATACCAACCATTTGATACAAAGCATCACATTTAGTAACTATGGATGTCTTCCTTGAGACATTTTGCAATATAACCTATTCTAACTTCAATAATTAATATCTCACTACTTACTCACACTGCCAAACTTTGTTTACTCAACAGCTGATTGTCCAAAGAGTTGCAGTATTTTTTCAATCTCCATTCCATTCATAAACCACGCCCAAACTAATCCTGACTCACTAATCCCTAACCACATAGGGATGTGTGAAATGCTACTGGAGGCTGCACTACATAAACTCCATCCAGCCAGCGGAACTAGGTTGGCCCGCAGTACTGACATAATAAAACTGCAGCTCTAGTCACGTGACACAATGGGCATAGCTGCACAGTAGTTTATGATCATTATGGTGCTCCCACTCCGGGAAGAAATTGTAAGGTATTAGGTAAGGGTACAGCCCAGAATAGTGAAGGAAACATGCAGAATGTCCAACTAATTAACTTAGTGATGAAATAGTTAACTTTGAAACATCAAAACACTAGGCCCAAATTGTTCATTTTACCTTTCTTAACCACCCAATAAGATATACCATCAGCTGACTGGTTTTCATGCTGGCCGCAATGGAGACGACAGTCCCACCGCTACCGGAGAATGGAAAGCATGCAGATTTGCATTGATCCCTTATCATAATTGTAACCATGGCCATAACTGATCCGGATCGAGACAAGAGCGGGTAAATCAGGTGCCTACACCTATCTTCATGATGCCCAGTCAACTGAACACTGAATAGGTAGGTAGGTACCTACTGAATAGTGAATGCCAGCCTACACATAACTACTACCTAACTACAGGAGCCAAAGAACATATTCAGCTGAGAGAAAAAAGGCACATACCTTAAACCTAAAATTATAATACAATAAACGAAGCCTTGATAATTAGTGTTTATACATTCTGAAACGATGTTATTTCCCACAGGAAATTTGGATTCCAAAATGGCGCACAAGGTCATCAGTCTATAGTCCCCTAACACATACAGATTCAGCCCATTTAAACTTGGAATTATAAAACATTTCATCCAACTTACTTTCAGGGAAGTCCTCTATTCATGTGATCCCATGCTAACCAATACGTCGCACAATCCCCAAGCTGGCGTCGCCCCGCCGGAGACTTTCTTGCGCACAATACCTCTTGTGATGTTTAGTGATGGACAATTACTCATCAAGCAAGTACCAAGGTCTGCATAAATAGTAAGTACAAGATTAAAAGAGGTGGTGCACAACAGACAGTACAGTACGCTAGTCAAGCTAGCAGCAGGTTTTTATAAATACGTAGATTGATATTCTAGGTAAAACTGACCCCTCAGAATGAGCCCAAAAGCTCTGAAATGATAAAGCTTAACGTCTTGATCATGATGAGCATAAAAGCTGAGCTCGAACCGCCTAAGTCAACAAGTTGCAATGGGTCAAAGGTCAAGGTCATAAAAGTAAACCCCTATCCGAGCAGCATGTTCCGCAATGCGCTGCTACACATACTGCCGTCCGTCCGTACCCAACACCTATCCTGGCCGACCAAAAATTCAAAATCTTAAATTTTGATTTTCAAAATAAAAAATTGACAAGTTGGCAAATGGCGCAGATGAGGTTTCAAAGAAATCATGTTTGACCCTTTTTTACATTTAACCCTTTTTAGACTACCATGAAAGGCTTGTGGGATAAAAATCCTTCGATCTGCGGCGCCTCGAAATGCGCCGCCCGTGTGCCAATATGGATTCGGATTTGACGCTCAACGCCCAAACACGAGCGGTGCAGGATGAGGGAATCACTCGATTGGGTATGGGTGTCCCAGTTTGTATATGATTATCGCGATACAATACACAACATTTGCATTTTCGTGGACATGTCGGCAAAGGTTTAGAATCTCGGATGTTTATCATTTTTTAAGCGATTTAGAGCGAGAGGATCCATTACATATAGATAAGATGAAACGAAAAGTTAGGGAAACTAATCTGGTAGTTATACGCATGATCCTGACCCAAATTATCGAGAAAACAAAGGAAAAAGGATATCCCGGAATACCAGGATAGACATTCACAAAATCACGAAATCCCGGGATTGAAATCCCTGGTCAAGACAGCATCTGGCGAATCAATCTATACAGCAGCAGCCCCGTCTTCACAAAGACATTGCGACAGGCGGGCCAGCCGGACAATCGCACATGTTTCTCCGCTGATGATCACGTGTTTGGAACATTTGGGATAGAATTCAGGTACAAAACACTCAGTGACCTTGAATTGTATTCCATTTGTAAAGGCATGCTCCCACAATAGCATTGCCAACAGTGTCTGAAGGACTACAGGTCCAATACTTCATATAAGAGACGAGATAAACGAAATATTCAGATACATGATATCGATACAGCACAAACAGCCACATAAGATCGCAGCTGGAAGGAGCCAGGCAGCGCGGTATACATAGAACATCGACATAACAATGTCTGACAGAAACCGACGGGCAAATAACCTCAGTGGCATTTTTTGGCAGAAACACATGCCTACCAGCTGCACCCGCCTGGTATGTATGCACGGCGACGACGCTCCGGACCAGCCGGTGATGCAGCTCATCACACCGTCCACGGCTGACCTGACCAGCTCAACTCTCTCTCTCTCTCTGAACAATTACACACGCCACGCTTCAGAAAACTGGCACAACTATAGCGAAATATGCATCACAAGACACCGCTGGACAGCAAGAAAATAGCGCAACATATACGTCATGCGCCGTCAAACAAACGTCAAACCCTTCTCTCAATATTTCCATAGTTGCCGGTTGCCGGCAGTGCAGCTGACACTGCACACATGAGAGTACGGTTCGCTAGGTGTCACCGACACTGCACTGTTCCGCCAGCAGGCGTACGCGGCCAGCGACACAGCAGGACAATTATGATGATGCATCAGTAGCGCTTCATGCATTATTCTTCCGAACAAAACCGAAATGATCTGAAGGACTTACGTAAAAAAGGACGTCATTTCTAGCTTTTCAACATCAGCTATAATCTCATCAATTTCATAAATCTTCATACACGATCCGGTGCCATACTGACATTTTTGCCGTCCACTTTGTCCGGACACAACAAATGGGACAATCACACACATAGCAACACTGAGACAAATCACAGCAGATCACCCATCACATAGGACCGCCGAGCCGCGCCGCGCCGGTGCATGGGCAGAGGCGGCACACTGCCATCACCGGCTGTCGCCCGGCCTTGGCTGACGCTTTGCGGTGGGCCGCAGTCACAGCATTAACACCTTTACCTACATCGAGGTAACGCTGTTAGTAATACTGGGGCGTCATGGAGGCAGCGTGTAGTCCCGATCTGCGCTCGAGATAGCGCCCATTCCCGGGCAGAGACAAAGAGACCGTCCTGTACCGACTGCTGTCCCCGGGAAGGTATTCAGTCATGTGGCATCTTGAGGCTGTCTTGACACTTGAAATCTTGAGAGACCGTCTTGCCACCCTGAGCGTCCCGAGAGAGATCGCACTGTCCCACGAAGGACGTCATAGTTCTTCAGTCTGTCGCTCTTGCCGTCTACCGCATCCACACTGGCAGAGGACAGCCCTATCTAGCCGTTGCTAGCTCCGCTGGCAGAGGACAGCCCTATCTAGCCGTCGCTAGCTCCGCTGGCAGAGGACAGCCCTATCTAGCCGTTGCTAGCTCCGCTGGCGGAGGACAGCCGTCTCTATCCGTCACTGGCAGCGGACAGGTCCTGACAGAGTCGCACCTCTGGCATCTCCTCTGCCAGCGCGTCCAGAATCTCCAGCAGCAGCTCCCGGCTGAGGGTGCGCATCCGCGGCAGCCGCGCCACCTGTCGAGATAAAGACGAACTTCAGGTACCGGCACAGCCGCCGCGAACTGCTTACACAATCCACAGTACAGTCTCTCTTGAAAGTATCTATCCACGGCGTGCGGCTCCAGCAACCAACCACAACAGTTTGAGGGCCCCAGCACGCTCGGGGTCGGACGGCTAATCCGGTCCGGTCCGGTCCGGGAGGGGGGCCGGTCAAGAGCCGTGTCACCCACCCCTCTCTTCCCAGCCCAACTACAACGCCCGCGGCTCTGGCGTGTTTCAGTCAGGCCACTGCGAGATTGTGAAATGGTCCGAGGTGCGCATTTTTAGCTCGGTAGCCAGGGCTCAGGGCTGACTCGCATGATGTTGATATTTCAAATATTGACAAGCGGAGCGGGAGAGCGAGATAAGAGCGAGAGCGGAGCAGAGCGAGAGCGTAGACGCGAGAGCGAGAGCGAGAGCCGAGAGCGAGAGCGAGAAGCGGAGAGCAGAGCGAGAAGAGAGAGAGAGCAAAGAGAGCAAAGAGACGTAGAGAGAGCAAGAGAGAGCTAAGAGAGAGCAAGAGAGTAGCAAGAGATAGCAAGAGAGAGCGAAGAGAGTGCAAGAGAGAGCAAGAGAGAGCGATAAGAAGCAAAAGAGCAAGAGAGAGCAGAGAGAGCAAGAAGAGCAAGAGAGAGCAAGAGAGAGCAAGAGGAGAGCAAGAGGAGCAAAGAGAGAGCAAGAGAGAGCAAGAGAGAGCAGAGGAGCAGAAGAGCAAGAGAGCAAGAGGAGCAAGAGAGCAAGAGAGCAAGAGAGAGCAAGAGCGAAGCGAGGGCGTCAGCATCAATTCTTGCGCGTGTTTTATCATTAACAGTGAATGGCAAGTGACATAACTTTTTGTTTGACATTTACCAACGTAAATTATACAAATTGGTGAAGAGTCATAAACAACTACAGTGCGGCGCGCCCGCAGAGATGTCTGCTATCGCGACGAGCCGCGTGTAGTGCGATAAATTAGTTTATGATAGTTGGCTCTTTCAAAAATTACAGCCGAAAAATAGGAATCCAATGGTCTGCCTTTTACAACTTGGTGACTTTAAGTCTTGTCTCAAAGCCCTTCCAGATGACAAGGTAAACGACACAACAAACCTTTACACACGCACCTAGTAAGTGTGTTCCGGCACAGTATCGGGGCCGGTGGTTCCTGGGTTCGTCTGACGGCTCGCTCCCCTCGCATTCCACGGTCCCGGGTCAGGCAATCCAGTGACTCTCAGGCCCTGATCGCTGTCAAAAGCGCAAGCGCAAGCTCCATAGCCCCTATGCAACGTTCTGCCCGACGCAAGCCCGACGAGGGCGGATCGTTGCATAGGGGCTATGGAGCTTGCGCTTGCGCTTTTGACAGAGCGATCAGGGCCTCAAAATGAACTGCCCTTCCTCGGGACGGGTAGCGCCACCGCCACAGTGGGTAGATACTTTCAAGAGAGACTGTACAAACCAGAGAGTTCGGATACCAAATATATACGATGTGGTGGTGATTTGAAGCTTTATGACGCCTCAAAAGCTGTGGCTCCATAATACTCATCCAAAATACAAGCGGGACATCTCAAGCACTTTGCCAAGGCAGGATTGAGCGCAGCAATATATTCGCTGCGCATACGGCCGAGCAGTGGGTGAACGGCCGGATAACAGACCACGCGCCTTACCTTGTTGAAGCGGTGCACGATCAGACTGAGCGCGTACTTCTTCATGTCCTGCGCCTGGATTCGATCCGCCGCCTCCAGGATCTGAATCACGTTATCCGACGTGACATTCATCTCCAGATTTTGTTTGCAGAACGCCTGAGTGGGAGGGGACGATAGTGAGTACTCTGCGGCGATACTCGGCGCGTCTCAGTCGCGCAAGGCAGTGGAATTAGTGAACAAGGGTGGCGAAACCCTGCTCTGCATCATACAGCAGGAAGCCTTTGTAGTATCCCGGCATTAGCTGGGGTCGCCAGCCACCTGCCATTGCGCAGAGTTGTAACCGGATGGAAGTCGGACAAAACTCAATATATCAGGATATAATTGTCCTAGACACATACAACAAAGACCAGCGTGTTTACTACCTCTGTTCCAATATGCCCTCTGTTCAATATGCAAAATTATTTTCGTTAAAGGCCTCTTATCAGCCGTTTTCACGAATGAACGGGTAATTGGGGCGTTTGGGGCGAATGGAGCGATTAGGACGTTTGGTTTAAATGGGGAGGCAGAATTTGGGAATTTTTGCATTTTGGAATTAAGAACATTTTTAACCTAACACCGTGTCACGTGGCCATAGCTCTAACACTGCCCTCCCCCATTTAAACCAAACGCCCCAATCATCACAATTACCCGGTAAATAAAGTTCTTCGTGACAACGGCTATTGTTTTGTAATCTACTAAAAATCTTATACGTCGTAGTCTTTCTAACTGGGGTGCATAAGTGATGGAGAAATGCATAGTAAATCATGCTTGAAGATTTCGGCGAACATAGTTGACGGCTGTTGATGAAACTTGGCAAAAACATAGATAATAGATTTGTTGAATTAAATTGTCATATATCGAATGACTGATAATAAACTCGGCTATCAAACTGTTACCTCGAATTTTCGAGTTTTATTGAAATTCAAAATTTTGAGAAATCCAAAGACAAATTGTATTGTTTTTTACAGTACCTAAAAAAACATAATTGCCCAAAAACCGGAATACCTATATGTGATCGAGACGTGTTCGGTAAGTAAGTATGCGTACCAGATTTGAAATTGATATCGTCAAAAATGACGACTTATGACCTTTCAAAGACAAAAATCAATCACCTGTCGCAGCATTACCATGCATAAAAAATGCATTCCGTTTCTCATTTTACTTCTATTTCTATGGAACAAATAATGTAAATCGCGTTCGTACATATATTTGCTTGGATTTCGGAGAACGAGAGGGCGACTGGAAAGTTGGTGTGGCACCGCCACACCGGCGACTGGAAAGTTGGTGTGGCACCGCCACACCGGTTCCAAAGTTGGTGTGGCAGCTGCCGCCCCTGCAACACCACTTCCGACGCCGATGATAGTTATACATCGAAAAGTCAACCTAAAGGTGTTTTGACCACTTTTTCGCCCGCTTACGACACTGCATTGGCTTGGGTCTTAGAGAGACATAAGTCAGTCAAAAATAAAGATATTGTTTTGAATTTGGTTTGGGTATTGTGGTTCTCAAACATATATTAAATTTGTATTATTTTGATGGTATTTAAAAAAGTTTTTTTTTGGGGGGAGGGGGAGAAAACCACAATTTCTCAAATCCGGGATAGCCATTTTGTAGCTTTTTCATTTTCTATCTGACATTTTTTTATTGAGTTTTACAAGTCTTTGATTTTTTTCTTAAGCTTGTTTATATTTGTTTGTTTGTCAAACTCGTGTATAGTGACTTCACTAATTTGCTTTATCTTATTTTTGTGAAAGAAAATGCTTCATTTTTGCACGGAAGACGTACAATTGATATGAAGAGAAGGTACAATAAGTTTCGCGCTGCTAGCAGTTCGTTTTTTTAGCTATTGAGAAAGTTCGTCAGGGAGAGACGTTTTTCACCACCTCCCCAAGCCAGTGGCGGGTTAATGCTAGGAAAAACACCCCGCATCAGGTAGTTATCTATCGAAAGACTTCCGACGTACATCTGCTGGTGAAGTCGTACAGCCAAGATCAGCGATCATAATCACAAGCCAGATCAGTCTGCCGTTCTACCTGCAGCCTGTTGTTGGTGAAGCCGTACAGCGATCATAGATCACAGCCAGATCAGTCTGCCGTCCTACCTGCAGTCTGTTGTTGGTGAAGCCGTAGAAGCACGGTGCTGAGAAGAGGTAGAGCGAGTCCTCGGGAGGCATGCTCGTCTCTCCGTAGTAGATGTATCGCAGCAGGGAGTCAAACGCCTGCCGGGACGGCACACAGTCGCCGATACAGATCTGAAATCAGCGCGCCCACAAACAGCAGGGAGTCAAACGCCCTGCCGAGACGGCACACAGTCGCGATACAGACTGAAATCAGCGCGCGCCAACAACACAGGCGAGTCAAACGCCGCCGGGCACGTCTGCACAGTCGCCGATACAGATCTGAAATCAGCGAGTCCAACATACAGCAAGGGAAGTCCAAACAGCCTGCCAGGACGGCACACAGTCGCCGATACAGATCTTGAAATCAGCGCGCCCAACAACAGCAGGGAGTCAAACGCCCTGCCTAGACGGTACACAGTTCCGCCGATACAGATGAAATCAGCGCGCCCACAACAGCAGGGAGTCAACGGCCTGCCGGGTGACGGCACACAGTCGCCGATCAGACTGAAATCAGCGCGCCCAACAACAGCAGGGAGTCAAACGCCTGCCGAGACGGGCACACAGTCGCCGATACAGACTGAAATAAGCGCGCCCAACACAGTAGGGAGTCAAGACGCCTGCCAGCGACGGCACTCAGTCGCCGATACAGATCGACAAAAATCAAGCGCGCCCAACAACAGTAGTGGAGTCAAACGCCTTGCCGGGACGGCACACAGTCGCCGATACAGATCTAAATCAGCGCGCCCAGACAACAGCAGGGAGTCCAAAACGCCTGCCGGACGCACACAGTCCCGATACAGCTGAAAATCAGCGCGGCCCAACAACAGCAGGAGTCAAATCGCCTGCCTAGACGGACACAAGTCGCCGATACACGATTGAAATCAGTGCGCCCAACAACAGTAGGGAGTCAAAGCCTGCCAGGACGGCACACAGCTCGCCGATACAGATCTGAAAATCAGCGCGCCCAACAACAGCAGGGGAGGTCAAACGCTGCTAGATCGTGTACACAAGTCGCCGATACAGATTGAAATCAGGGCGCACAACAACAGCAGGGAGTCAAACGCTGCCGAGACGGCACACAGTCGCCGATACAGTATCTGAATCAGCGCCGCCCAACAACAGTAGGGAGTCAAACGCCTGCCGGGACGGCCACACGTCGCCGATACAGATCTGAAATCAGCCGCCGGCCAACAACACAGTAGGGAGTCAATACGCCTGCCGGGACGGCAAACAGTCGCCGATACAGATCGAAATCAGCGCGCCCAACAACCGAGCAGGGAGTCAAAACGCCCTGCCCGGGACGGTACCAGTCGCCGATACAGATCTGAAATCAGCTGCCCCCAACAACAGCAAGGGAGGTCAAAAAAACGCCTGATGAAGACGGCAACAGTCGCCGATACAGGATCGAAAATCACGGGCGCCCAACAACAAGCAGAGGGAGTACAACGCCTGCCGGGGACGCACAACAGTCCGCTCGATACAGATTCTGAAACAGCGCGCCCAAACAACAGCAGGGAAGATCATAACGCCTGCCGAGAACGGCACACAGTCGCCGATACAGACTGAAATCAGCGCGCCCACAACAGCAGGAGTCAAACGCCTGCCGAGACGGTACAACAGTCGCCGATACAGATTCTGAAATCAGCGCGCCCAACAACAGCAGGGAGTCAAACGCCTGCCGAGACGGACACCAGTCGCCGATACAGATCTGAAATCAGGGCGCGCCCACAACAGCAGGGAGTCAACGCCTGCCGCAGACGGCACACCGTCGCCGTAACAGATCTGAAAATCAGGCGCGCCCAACAACAGTAGAGAGTCAAACGTGCCTGCCGAGACGGTACAACCAGTCCGCCGATACAGATCTGAAAATCAAGGCGCCAATCAACAGCAGGGAGTCAAACGCCTGCCGAGACGGCACACAGTCGCCGATACAGATCTGAAATCAGCGCGCCCAACAAACGTCAATCGGCTGCCCTTATTATTGTCGGTGTGAAACGGCTGTCCAACAGCGAACGGCATATCGCGCAAAGGTCAACACTACGACCGTTACCTTTAACCTATTTGTGACCGAGCGTATAAGGAGATCAGTTTGTTTTGGTAACGATTGTAATTTTTATATCAATTGATCTTCCAGAATGCAAATCTGGCCATAGTTTTTGCCTACAAAATAGCAGTGGGTGAACTGCCATGTTCCTATTTGGGAACATTGGGGATATCGGGGGTAAATGGCGTTATGTGGACTACTGACAAACATATAGATAGATGCCGGCTCCTTTACGGTATATCAGGCGTAACAGAAGACGTACTTCGCGGCAGATCGACTTATGACGGTTTAGGCACTAGTTTTGATAATGCATTTACGTTTCACATGAACAATTATACGATAAAAAAATGTGTCAATGAAAAGTAACGTCAGTTTTGAATTGCATAGCTGTTGTTTGACATAGTGTAGGACCTGCAGATAATTCCAAACTCACAAATTGATGAAAAATGGGGACGAGGTGGTGGCATGACCAGAGCCCGGTTGGAGCGTCTTTCAATTAGTTTCAACCTTCTAACAATTGTCATCGCAATTGCATAGAGCCGCAAGTCGAATTGTCAGTAGCGAACATATGGTCAATTTTCATATTACGCGGCGAGCACAATCAACGCGGAAATTTTTCGCTAGAAATGGCCACAGAACCGCTAGTGAGCCATGGTGTTATGACGACCGTAAAACAATTTGTAATTCATTCATTTTGTATTGATAAATAAAGAATATTTTAGCGTGATAAGCTATATAATAAACTGGTAATACTGCTTGCGAGTCAATAACGCCTTGCTCCAGCAGTCCCTGGGCGGCCAACTGGGCTGCGAACGGAGCTTTTAGTGAGCCTTTTGTGAGCCGCCTCTCAGCATTAGCTATTTGTTATAATTGCCAGCTAATTTCAATATTGCCCCCAGCTATTTTTTGAACACTTTCTTCTATTGTTGTGTGTAAGGTAACGGCTATAACATTCTCCGCCAGTGTGGATTTCTTGGCCGTTTCTTGGATCCGCGGTTTTTGCTCTCTTCAGTGAGTTACTCCCGTTTCGGCCTCAGCCTTTCGGGTTCAGCGAACGCTGCCGAAGCAAACATCCGTTGTGATGCAAACTTTGTTCACAAATGAGTTATATTCTTTACTCCAGAATAGTAATATTCTGGACTACATAATATAATATGGTATATTTAGCGTGGTACGTACTTATTACTTGAAATTATGTATTATATTTAATATCTATGTATAGTTTCTAGAGTCCAGAAATAACTCAAGTTGTGCACAAAGTTGGCACCTCCACGGGGGAATGCGGCGGCAGCATGACCCGGGGATTAGCTTGACCCGAAGGGCTGAGGCCGAAACAAGGGTAACTCATTAAAGAGAGCTAAGTACCAGGATCAGAAAGCGCCCAGAAATCCAACGCTGTACACCGCAGTTTGTTTGTTTTGTGCAGCAAATATTTTGTCTCAGCCGCGCACATTACTGCACCATCGAATTTGTGAAGACACAGGGTAGCTTATGCCGCTGCGCCGCATTGGCCGAGTTGTCTAATGACGGCGCGGTACTGGTACTCACAAGAGCCGTCGCGGCCTGGTGTTAACGGATAGGCGGCCGGCACCCAGGCTGACATTTTAACAATTTTGAGAGAACTACTGGTGGTAGCGCATAAATGGCTACCACCACAATGTTCCAAATTGAATTGAGAAAATTTAGGCAAAAAATATTTTTTCCGTGCAAAAAAAAAAATCTAAGAATCAATTCTGCATTCAATTTGGAACATTGTGGTGGTAGTCATATTACTCTACGACTAGTAGTTCGCTCCAATATATTGTAAAAGTCAGCCTGGGTGCCCGCCCGCCTATCCTTTAACACAGGCCGCCGACTGCTCCTTGTGTCACCAACATGGCCGCCGTCATTAGCAAATATTTTGTCTCAGCCGCGCACATTACTGCACCATCGAATTTGATGAAGATTATAAGATAAAAGTGGTGGACAATAATGCCGATCAAGTACTCGTTATCTGGCACAAGTCCCAAAAAGCACCAAAGTTTAAAGGCGGATAGTTGCTGAAATAATGGACCTAATGAGCATTGACGTCCCTTTCATACATGTCTTAAACGTGTTTTAAGCTCATACAACCGCAAAAGAGTGCATTTCCCTTCAGGAAAGAAACCCGTATATCCCTTTAAAGGGAATAGTTCACCTTTAACATAGGTTTTGAGTTGAGAATAGCCAAGTTGTGGCACATGCCGAAAAATGACTTGTAACGCTTTCACTTTTCCAAGAAACCTCTTAATTATTTAATATTCAGTCCTAAAAGTCGGGAACGCGGGTATACCCGGTAACTCCAATCGCTTGATTGGCTGATTTTGGGGCCTGAGTTGACGTATGAATTATGACGCACAGCATGACGTAAGACTTAGGGAAGGTGTAAAGTGCTGGACAAAACCATACTGTTTCAGTACCTCATTTCTTTTTATTGCAAGAATGAAACTTTGTCAAGGTAATGCTATGCATTGTGATTTTTGATGTTTAAATCTTCCTATAAACATTTTTCTAAACGTTCTGTAGCGTATGCGTAGCGTTCAGCGCTGGCCTGAACGTTCCAGGCTCGCGTACAAATTGTTTATCTGTCCCCACTCACCGAACCCCACCTCGTACCAGTATACGCGCGCGTGCCGCTGTTTGATTGGCCGCTGAGTGATAGGAGCCGGCCGGCGAGACCGGTACGCCAGTGACGTGTAGACCGTGCATGACCTTGTGACACATAATCCAGACGGCGCCCCAGAGCACGGACAGTGAGCGACGGTGGCGGACACTACACTTTCATAGTGAAATCTAATAGTGAGAAATACCTACTTAAAGCAAGTACTGTGATGGTTTTCAAAGCGTTGTATTTTCCGGCATCTTCAACAAGTACTTAAGCAGGTACCACCATGTATTCGACACGATCCCTCACTAATCGATGACGTTGCGTGCTTCTCAGCCAGCTGATTTCGCATTACTTTGAGGAAAAAAATATGAATTATCACAAAAAATTGACATTTGAATTTGCTTTTTCCGCGTAAATATAGGTTTCTTTGATTTACTAGTAATATGATACTTAATTTCTTGCTTCTCTTCATCATTTTCCTGAGCTTTTCTCGTTTTTTTTTAAAGATGAACTATTCCCATTTAAATCCGCCACTAATGTCACATAAATATAGCTTTAGCCTGCCCACACCGTACTTTCGGCATGAATGACGGAACATGGCCTCGAAGTAGGAGCAGCGCGCCGCCAGGATCGGCTTGTGGGCCGAGATGGGCTGGCCGTCCAGCACCAGCGTGATGTCGCAGAACTCTGCGCCCGACGTCCGCAGGAACGCCTCCATGTCCTGCAGCAGCGTGGTGCCTGCCGGGGCGGGGCCGGTGTGGTGTTGGTGACCCTCCGCACCACTGACACTAGGCCGAGAGCACCAGAGCAGCGCACAGGCACCACAGCAAATAGCGCTCCATCACATCACATTGCCGCAGCTGCCGAGATGCCGACATCAGTACCGACGTCGCGTCGGCATGGTTACTGGGAGTGCCATCTGTAATTGCATGCTATGTGCCAGGTGCTATGTGTTCACCGTGTTCGCGTTGCATACCGTGTGTCGTAACACAACGAGTCGTATACAATGTGTTCCGTGCGCGCCGTGTGCATAGCGTGTGTGACGTACATTTTCCGGAGGTGTCGAACTGGGGGTCAGCCAGCGGACGGACCACAGGCACCTGGCGGCGGCGCACAATCTCCACCATCAGCGTCTGCGCCAGCGTCTCGAACTCGCTGCTCATCACGATCTCCGTGTAGCTACTCTCCTTGACAATGAACCTGCGAAACAACCAACAACACACGGATCAAGGGCTGCTTATCACGATCTCCGTGTAGCTGCTCTCCTTGACAATGAACCTGCGAAACAACCAACAACGCACGCGT
Organism: Semibalanus balanoides; assembly: GCA_014673585.1. Lineage (NCBI taxonomy): Eukaryota > Metazoa > Arthropoda > Thecostraca > Balanomorpha > Balanidae > Semibalanus > Semibalanus balanoides. Next base: position 20,666 of record VOPJ01016466.1, read on the forward strand.
CAAGGGCTGAGCAACACGATCTCCGTGTTAGCTGCTCTCCTTGACAATGAACCTGCGAAACAACCAACACGCACCGGTCAAGGGCTACTTATCACGATCTCCGTGTAGCCTGCTCTCCTTGACAATGAACCCTGCGAAACAACCACAACGCACGGATCAAGGCTGAGCAACACGATCTGCCGTGTAGCTGCTCTCCTGCAATGAACCTGCGAAAACAACCAACAACGCACGGGTCAAGGGCTGCTTATCACGATCTCCGTGAAGCTGCTCTCCTTGACAATGAACCTGCGGAAGACAACCAACAATGCACGGGTCAAGGGCTTGCTCATCACCGATCTCCGTGTAGCTGCTCTCCTTGACACCATGAACCTGCGAGGACAAACAACAACGCACGGGTCAATGGGGGGGGCTGAGCACACGATCTCCGTGTAGCTGCCTCTCCTTGACAATGACTCTGCGAAACAACAACAACGCACGGGTCAAGGGCTGCTTATCACGATCTCCGTGTAGCTGCTCTCCTTGACAATGAACTGCGAGACAACCAACATGCACGGGTCAAGGCCTGAGCAACACGATCTCCGTGTAAGCTGCTCTCCTTGACAATGAACCTGCGAAACAACCAAAAACGCACGGGTCAAGGGCTGCTCATCACGATCTCCGTGTAGCTGCTCTCCTTGACAATGAACCTGCGAGATAACCAGCAACGCACGGGTCAACGAAGCCTCTGTAGGTATCATCAACATCAACGACAGTCAAAACTCTACGCTGCGGTACTCACTGGACAGTCGTAAAACATGGCATGGCTTCCATGCGTAAAATGATGCCCGCGTTTCACGCAATCCTACTGAGGCGACAACTCAAAGGACACACAAATCCCAAAATTTATATTTGGGGAGTTTTCTGGGATTTCTCTCTGCGGAAAGAAACCTTTCTTTTAACTTGTACCAAAAATATTAATTTGAAATGTTACCGAATTGTTACACATTAGGATACACTTTATCTAAGCAATTCATTTTGCAGATCTCACGACAAGCTACACCTTCCACTGCATTGCTGTTCGTTACCTTTCCCAAAATAAAACTGTCCTCCTACAAGTAAAGATCATTCCTCGTGTCCTATTTGAACACTCACGAGAAAGCTCTGTAGGACCTGTCCGCCCCGGTAGCTCAGTCGGGAAAGCGCTGGACTTTTGACTTCACCCGGTGTGACAGGCCGGGTTCGAGTCGCTTCGGCGCTCACTATTTGCCCCTGACTGGGATGACCTGCACCCGGAGGCAACGGTCGCAGTCAAAGTCAGAAGGCGGGCGGGCCGTGTCCAGGTATGTCGGGCACGTTCAACTTCCGCCTCAAATTCTGCCGGCTATCCGGAATTGCCCGATCGGACGGTCGGTAGGGGTCAGGACCTACGCAACAAGCTCTGCTTATGGTTGGCTCTGACCTCGGAAATCAGTCCATTCAAAAGGTTTTGATTAAGGTCGCGTTCTGGCCGCACATTCCCACTGCCGGAATCCCCGGTAAGCGTCAGCTGTTGCGTTCCGAACGGCATTTCCCCTTTCCGCGGCACATTTGAAGGAAACGCGCCAAAATACACTAATTATGATTCATCACATCGTACCCATGGACATCTTGCCGACTGCTGACAGGGACGGCTTTCCAGAGTACCGTTTCCGTGCGGAGTTCCTGGGAATGCCCGGCGCGGAAAACAGTCCAGAACGCACTCTCCCGGCGATTCCCTGGAATCCTCGCGGGAATGTGCGGCCAGAACGCGCCACAAATACACACCAAACAACAGTGCAGCTAAGTTAACTACAGCGCCGGGGTGAGTCCGGGTCAGACGCCGCCGCCGGGGCCGAACCTGAGACAGAACTCCTTGATGTAGTTGAGCTGCAGTGAGCTGGCGTTCTCCAGCGCCACCAGCACATTGCGCTGGTTGATGGCTGCCTCCAGGTACTGCACACACAGCTGCTCCAGACGACACATGTCAAACTGAAACATGCAACAGACAACAATTCACAAATCAGGCTCAGCAGCACAGTTTTGTGATTCACAAGAATTGCATATTGCATTGCAAGGACAAAACGTTACAAATGTGAGAATCAGAAAAACAGGAAGGAAAACCATTTTGTGCTTCACTCAACTGGAGCCAACATCGTGAACACTTTAAAGTGGCACACATATCGTTATTAAAGCGATACACAGTGATCCGTCTGACCTGCAGAGACAGACGGTACACGTCCATCATAAGCGGCACGATGCGACCACTGTCGGGGTCCCCTAGCGTCCGCTTGGTCGGGTCAATCTTGTCGGTGTAGATGTAATCCAGCACCAGCTGGAACGGCTCCGGGGCCGCGTCTGGCAGCGGCACCTCCAGCAGCGGAGTGTCCCGATACGGTATGGTGGCTTTACCGAACACCTGGTGACGGCACATCACAGTCAGCCAGACAGCACATCACAGCCAGCAGCCGAGTGTCCCGGTACGGTATGGTGGCTTTACCGAACACCTGGTGACGGCACATCACAGCCAGCCAGTCAGCACATCGCTGTCAGCCAGCTGCACGTCACAGCCAGCCAGCCAGCCAGCACATCACAGCCAGCCAGCAGCACATCACAGCCAGTCAGTGAGCAGCGACATCTATGGGCTCGTCGGGTGGCGGCCCAGCGGGTGCGTGTTGACATTTTACCACATGCCGAGATATCCTTTCAACATTACCACGTGCTTTTTGGAAAAGCTTTAGACCCGCTACTGCTAATGTTAAAGGTATTTGGGAAACTATTTTGACCTAGGTCATTTTGATTTTCCCAGACAATCGTTTAACGGATTATTGAGAGCGGAAGTGCCAGAACAGAAGCGCATACGACATTATGCCATAGCAGAGCATTGATGAACACATTTTCAGACACTGGCGCTGTTGATGCAAAAGCGCCAGATATATGACGCGTTTCCAATACAAATATAGGTGAGTCATGGAGAATTTCTAGTCTTCTCTTCTGGAGTATCTTCTTCATCTCCGGATACGTTCATGCCTAAATATGGAAGAAAGAATGTCCTTCCAATCTGACTATCATCCTCCATGCTTTATGACTTACTTAACACTTTAATTAGCTTTTATTTATGTTGTTGCAGAACGTTAGCGACATGCGGTAAATAGCTTCCCACCATTCCCATGCTTGCGTTTGGCAAATTATGCAATATTCACCACAGCCCCCACCAAGTGTTTGACATTCCAAAGTGATGACGTCACCACAGTCCCGTCCCAAGAACCTTCAACATAAGAGCCAACGGGAATAGCGTTTTTCGGGATGATCTACTGAAGACCCATCTGGGAAAATGTTGGCTTGTGGATTGTTGTGGACCTTTATGGATTCGTGGACATGTGCAGTAGAGTTCTACATGGGGCGGCTATCCCCATGGCTGGCCGAATCCCATGGCTAATGGAGTGGGCCGGACTTGAAAATCTCTAGATCATGGCTGTTACTACGGCTGTGGCTGCATAGTCTACCTATATTTTTTTTGCATCAATCTTATCAAACCAATCATGGTTAAAAGAAGCCTTGGCATGTTGCCATATCAGTAGACTGGAAATAAACACGTAATGCGAGTTTACAAAATCCTCACGGCTGGCCACGGCCAGCCATTGACATTTGGGAGTGGCTGTGGCTGGCCGTGGCTGTGGGGCGGCTAGGCCAAGGAAAAGTGCAGCCATGTCGAGCTATTATGTGCAGATTCCAGAATACGGGTCAGTTCGATCATTTAGTCGCATTCATAAATCCTCGGTCCTACATCTTGGTCGTATATAGTACACCCATAGGCTTCAGAATCAGTGACGACATGCGCTGCCTAACCTTATCTTCTAGTAACCTTGTATTCACATCGTTTTTTCGTACCTCGGGCGTACCGGCCCCTGGTCCTCCGCATAAAAAACCTCAATGAACATTGCAAAATTTCCCAGCACTGGGCGGGAATATATATTTCGTCTTCACGTTGTTTGTGCGTCTCCTCTTCTGCTGCAAAGATACCCCACAATATCGACATACACATCCTGACAAATGCACTAGCCTACCACTGTCCCTGGCACCACTCTCTACATACGTTGTTCTGTCACCACACTCCCAACACGCCTTCCTCTGTCTCCAGCCCTCAGCTGCCCGCTCTCCATCGTCACCGGTGTACCCACCTGTTCCAGATGTCTGGCGCGCGCCTCGGCCGCCTGGCGCACCTTGGCCCGCAGATGGTGAGCCCGAGCGGCCACCATCGCCACGTGAGCCGGCACCCGCACCTCCTGCGGCCCGACCACGAACTCGACATCACACAGCTGCCGGCACTCGAGCAGCTTACCGAAGTCGTCATGCAGGGTGCACTTGGGGTAGGCCGAGAACTGAAGACACACAGACAGGCGGAGAGCAGACCGTCAAAGGCAGACACACGAAACGGCACGTATGGTGTATTGTCACGACGAAATGGGAAAATCAGACTGGCTACATGTCAGAGATTGTATAAAACATGACAGCACGTTGAATGACGATTGAAACAGCAGTGACGTCATGTATCTTGTCACAATAAACACATTTCTTCTTTGATTATCGCGCTATAGCTTGTGGCATATTTCACCATTTAGAAGCCTTCGAACTGGTTACTACGACAATGCTATATTTTATGGTAAAATATACTTATTCCTCCCAACAAAATAATTTCAGCTTCCCAGTGCCGGCCGCAATATTTTACCGGGAAGCGGTACACCCCCTCCCCGCCTCTCACTGGAGGATACACCCCTCCCCTCTCACTGGAGGATACAGCCCCCTCCCTCCTTCTCACCTGGAGGGATACACCCTCCCCGACTCTCACCTGGAGGGATACACCCCCCCGACTCTCACCTGGAGGGATACACCCCTCCCCGCCTCTCACCTGAAGGGTACACCCCCTCCCTGCCTCTCACCTGGAGATAAGCGACCCCTCCCGCCTCTCACCTGGAGGGATACACCCCCCCGCCTCACCTGAAGCGTACACCCCATTCCTGCCTCTCACATGGAGGGATACACCCCTCCCGCCTCTGCACCTGTAGCGGTACACCCCTTTCCCTGCCTCTCACCTGGAGGATACACCCTCCCGACTCTCACTCTGAGGGATACAACCCCTCCCCGACTCTCACCTGGAGGGATACCCCCTCCCCGCCTTCACCTGAAGGGTACACCCCTCCCTGCCCTCTCACCTGGGAGGGCCCCCTCCCCCGCTCTCACCTGTGAGGGTACCCCCTCCCGCCTCTCACCGAAGCGGTTAACCCCCCTCCCTGCCTCTCACTGGAGGGATAAACCCCTCCCGCCTCTCACCTGTAGCGGTACACCCCTCCTGCCTCTCACCTGGAGGGATAACCACCTCCCCGCCTCTCACCTGGAGGGGTACACCCCCTCCCTGCCTCTCACCTGTAGGGGTAAATCCCCTCCCCGCCTCTCACCTGAAGCGTTGTTGTTGTTGTTTGTTGATTGGGGTTTTAGGGCGCAACGCGGTACACCCCTCCCCGCCTCTCACCTGAAGTGGTACACCCCCTCCCCGCCTCTCACATAAAGGGGTACACCCCCTCCCCTGCCTCTCACCTGGAATCGGTACATCTCGCCGCTGCGCACATTGTTGTCCACGGTGCCGCCGAAGATGTACATGGCGTCATGTACGACGGCGGCCGCGTGGAACAGCCGACCCGAGGGCAGCTGGGAGTCGGCAGATGGCACTGTCGTCGACCACGTCTGCGTGTCCAGGTCAAAACTGACCAACAACAACGGGCCAAAGGCGGCAGTTAGAAAGACAAGAGCACCTACAGACGACGGTCCATCGTCTATCTGATATCGCTCGCGACGGCATCTTAATTGCTTTACAGCATATAACATGCGTTATAACTTCCCTTCAGTGTTTTCACCGGCAGCAAGAAGCAAGAAGACGCTCTTCTGCGACAGGACAAGCCGAAAGGAGGATCACATCAGGACGAATTGCCGCGAAGGAAATGATGCATATTGTTGTACAAAGATTTTGCATTAATCGATGACACAGAAAGGACCAGGTCAAAACACCATCAAAACACATATTGTTGTACAAATATTTTGCATTAATTTGATGACACAGAAATAACCAGGTCCAAAACACCATCAAACACAGCCAATGTCCGCTTGGCATAATATTCCGGCCGCAAATCAGCTGTTTTTCAAACAGTATCAAGACACTTCCAACATGCGGCTAGAAGCATATCGGGACGACACAGAACCTCGCCAGCCACACCCACATAATGCCAAAGTGATGTTGTAGCGAGCCGCCGGCGCCTTCTCTGCCTACCAGTGCAGGTCGTTCGGTAGTGTTGAGTCGGCGGCACCTCCGACAACGTACAGGTGCCGGTCGTAGGCCACCATGGTGTGGCCGTAGCGGCGGGTAGGAGCCGGAGGGGCGCCGCGCAGCATGTGCTCCGTCGAGATGCGACTCCAGCTGCGGCGCCGGCCATCAAACAGGTGAGACACAGGTTACAGCGGCCATCAAACAGGTGAGACACAGGTTACAGCGGCAGCAAACAGTAGGACCAGGTACTGCGGCCATCAAATCCGGTGAGACCGGGGGGTTTACAGCGGCCATCAAACGGTCAACCCACAGGTTAACAAGCGGCCAGCAAAAACAGGTCACCAGGTTACAGCGGCCATCAAAACAGGTGAGACCAGGTTACACGGCCCAAAACAGGTGAGACACAGGTAACAGCGGCCATCAAAAAGGTGAGACACAGGTACAGCGCCATCAAACAGTGAGACAACAGGTTACAGCGGCCATCAAACAAGGTGAGACACCAGTTACAACGGCAGCAAACAGGTCACACAGGTTACAGCGGCCATCAAACAGGTGAGACACAGGTTACAGCGGCCATCAAACAAGTGAGACACAGGTTACAGCGGCCATCAAACAGGTGAGACACAGGTTACACCGGCCAGCAAACAGGTGAGACACAGGTTACAGCGGCCATCAAACAGGTGAGACACAGGTTACAGCGGCCACCAAACAGGTGAGACACAGGTTACAGCGGCCACCAAACAGGTGAGACACAGGTTACAGCGGCCAGCAAACGGTGAGACACAGGTTCCGCCAGCAACCAGGTGAGACATCAGTTCACGGCCAGCAACAGGTGAGACACAGGTTACAGCGGCCAGCAAACAGGTGAGACACAGGTTACAGCGGCAACACCGGCAATAGGCCACCAATTAGACACTAGTTAGGACAAGTGCAGTTACCGCAACGTGAAACGTTTTTTTATAAATAAATGTAGTCCGAATGTTTTGTATGGATGGCTTTCCGAGGTCAGGACCACCGCTAAGCAGAGCTTGTTGCGCAGGTCCTGACCTCATCACCCGATCGCGCAATTCCTGTTGGCCGGCAGAATTAAGAGACGAAAGTTTTACGTGCCCAACATACCTGGACACGGTCCGCCCCGCTCACTGACGTCACCTGACCTTGAGTGCGACCGCTGCCACCGGCCGTAAGCCATACCAGTCAAGAGCAAATAGCGAGCGCCGAAGCGAATCGAACCCGGACTGCCACTACCGGGATAGGTCAGGAGTCCAGCGCTCTCCCATTGAACTACAGGGGCGGACAACTTTCAAGTTTTTAAAGTGTTCAGCTTTGCTAGTCATACCCGTCTTGTTCCCGTTCCGTTCCCATTCCCTAGCCCGCACCATTCCGTCACGTTCCCGTCACATTACCATCCTGTGCCCGTGACTTTCTCGTCGCGTTCCAGTGTGTCCTTTTTCCATTCCTTTCTCCCGTATCATATACGTGATTGTTGATTTCAATGAAATGCCCTTCATTTCTCCAGATTCACACTATTTGCGGATATATTCCAAAGATCCCAGGGGCTGGCTGGTAGCAAAAAGTTATCGGGTAGACCACAGAGGGCTTGCCACTATTAGAAGCATTTATAGCATCGATATATCGATACAAATTTGCTAGAATATCGTTAGCGCCGGCCAAAAGCATTTAGACAAAACAGCTCGTGAGTGCTGATAGCAGCAGCCCAACAGAACCTCGACGGCCATTTTGATTTTCGGCGATTTGTTAACATTCTTCGAATCGACAAATTAGTCTTAGGTGCACATTCAACTATTGTGAACTATACAAAATTCCATACATGAATTTCATCGTATCCTTCAATCAAACCAATAGTCACCTACTATCATAAGAAAAAAAAAACAGACATTCCAAAAGAGTAGAGACACTCCCTTCAAGATTGACTCGGTATAGATCCGATATGCGCACTACTCGACACTTCACACATATTCTTTAGAGGAAAATGTCATAAATAAAGTTAAAAGTCAAGTAACTTATTTCTTATTTGGAGTTACACTGAATCGTACGAAATTTGCATTTATCAACCTGTGATCCGCCAAACCGGAGTGCGTTTCAAGCACAACATGTTCTTCGATAATAATTACTTGACCAATTTTCAGTGGCCATTGCAAGCTTTACAGACGCGAATCACGCCGAACAAATTAGGTATTACAATATCTTATTAAAACTAGATATATAACTTCATGTTTGTGCATACCCACCTAGTATGGGTGGATATAAGTCAGAAATGATTCAGCTTCACAGCTGTATACATTTTATCGTTCAGCATTCTCGGGTTCTGACGGTATAGCAATATAATCAGAGATGTAAACAAATGATTTGTATATCCACAATCCATTAAAACAATGAAAAACGTGATCGGTTAACTTCAGTTGTGCATGCATTACAAAGTTAGTACATGTTTCAACAAAATTGCAAATGTTGCATCGCCTTACACGTGATGGGTTCCAAATTCTGACTTTAATCGTGAAAACCGCTGTAAGACCATGAAATTTAAACGGTTTCGCGATTTACATTGCACGTGCCAAGCGCTACTCGGCGACACACATGGCATGCACGCTGACCCGTTGATTTCTTATACACGTCTGTGTTTATGCCGTGACGATCGGACTCCAAATTACCCAGATATCGTCCTGGGATTCCATCCATGTTGCGTTTTTTATCGCATTTTACACACATTTCGCACGTTTTGTAATGCATGTTAAACCAATGGAAAGGCATGGGGCACGTGCTGTGACTCACAGCCTTTATTTTTTACCGTGGATATCGTCACAAAGCTTAAAACTGTCGTGTGCGCAAATTTCACCATCATCAGTGCTGCTGTCTGTGCTGTGCGTGTGATAAAACGAAATGAGGTGACACACATACACACACACGTTACACATATAGCTGTTTAGATAATCTAACTTATTACTTACATCAATACAAATACGGTTTAAAGTTTTGTAAGATTATTTTCAAGTCGAGTTGAAACACAGTAGGTTTACAGCAAAAGAAGATATCCATAGTATACTTGGAACATCAATAACTAACCTACCAAATCGAGCCGCCTTCATATCATCACTGAGCACAGACCATTGCCACCCACGAGCAGCAGCCGTTGAGCCCAAACCCAGCTGACGACTGCGCGAGCTGCCAGCGGCCGCAGTCTCCCAGACCTGGCCAGGAGACTGCCTACACCCCAGCTGACTGCGCGAGCTGCCAGCGGCCGCAGTCTCCCGGCTACTTACACCTGATCGATGAGGTTGAACTGAAACAGCGAGTTGGTGATGCGGGCGCCCGAGTGTCCGCTGAAGACGAACATGGAGTCTCGCGCCACGGCCATCGGGAAGTTACAGCAGGTCGGCGGACAGTCCCCCTTCTGCTTCACCTCCTCCCAGACGTGGGTGTCACCCTGCAGCAGAACCGGGCAAATCGGCATCAGCAGACGACCACGATCGTTTGGGACCTAATAGCGACGCAACAGCCGTGGTTATACGGCGACCATTGACCCGTGATTGTCATAGTCATATCAATGTTACTCTGACGCAAACCGGGAGATCACTGCAGTCACCATCAGTATCACCTGGCCCTGTCCTTTGGTTACCATCGCCCTCCACTGGTCTCCAGTCACCATTGTCCTCTCACGGTCTCTGGTTGGCCATCCCTGTCCTTCCCTGGTCTCCGGTCACCCCTGTCCTTCCCTGAGTCTCTGGTCACTCCTGTCCTCCCACCTGGTCTCATAGTCACCATCTCTGATCCTTCCCTGGCCTATGTGATCACAGCTGTCCTGTCCCTCGTCTCTGGCCACTCAGTAATACTTCTCCCCAGCATCTCACCATCAGTGACATGGTCCACATCTCACCGAGTTATCCTTCTCGCCAGCATCTCACCATCAGTGACATGGTCCACATGTCGTCCAGCCGGGCGTTGCCGTCGTAGCCGGCGAAGATCCACAGTTTGTTGTCGTACACGGCCGCACCGTGAGCCGAGCGAGCCACCGGCGCTCTGTTGGAGACACGGGTCAGCAGGTCAGCAGGTCAGCAGGTCAGCAGGTCAGCAGGTCAGCAGGTCAGCAGGTCGGCAGACCAACCTCGTCAACCGGGCTCAGATGGGCTCGGCAACGCTCCAATAGAACACAACCGAAGTACTCAGCAGACGAACTTCAGTCAAAAAAGAAAACATGCTGGTGGTCACTATTTTCATTTTCTAAACAGGAATAGTTGCACTGGATGGTTACACTAAACAGAAACCAGAAGGAAATAAACGTTCATCTACGCATTGCTTACAATTGCATACACAATATAAATTAAGGGAGTGTGCCTACTCACATCGCCCATGCGGAGTTGTTGACACTTCTCCAGATTCACTCTAGTTGCCGAGATATGCCAAATTCACCAAATTATCGAATCACAAAATTATCGATATTCGCCAGAGAAGCTTTCGCTACTAGAAGCATTGACCTTAAATTACAACGCTAGCATATATTGTTAGCACTGGCCAATAGAAAACAACTCGTGAACACTGATATCCGCTGCCGAACAGAGCCTCGATAACCATTTTGCATTGTTCATATGGGAGGTTTATTGTCTTAGGTGCACCATCCTAGATAACATCTTCTTTACTCTGTTTATAGTGGCGATCGTTTATGGATATCGAAACAAAACCCAATATACAAAACAGGTATAAGCAATAAAATTCAACTAAAGGAGCTCCAGACTGAAATGTTATTCGTATCCAATAATCAAGCCAAAGCTTACTTACGACGAGAAGAAATAAAATGCATTCCAGAAGAGTAGGCACACTCCTTAAGGAAAATCGAAACACACATCTAACATTGATGATGATGATTTAAGCGCATAAGAGCCGTCGCAAACAACAAAGTTATTATGGACGCCTCATATCTAACACCGCTTCCTGAGTGATTAACAATCCTCCCCCCCCCCCCACACACAACCTGCCCGAGAACTCCATTCGACCCACTGCTCTGTGTTGAACTTGTATTCATAGAGATCGTTTCGATTTCTGAGATTCGAGTTTGAGTGGATGTCACCGGTGTAGCCGCCGAAAATAATCATCGATGAGCCGTACAGCTACAAACCGAACACACAACGTTTAACATGATGAACAGCGCGGCAAGGTATCACACGTGGTGTTCACTTGAATAAAAACACAATGCATTAATCTGTGGTTCTATATAGGCCTACTTATTGGTGTAAAACTCATTTTTTCACAAGACATAAAAAGACATCCAAGGCATTTGGAAATGTCGAACATGCCACTGTGTACCATGTATGCATGGTATGTAAGGTCACTGCCAAAGTAATGGTAGGACACAGGTCCAAATATGAGTTATTTGGGTGGGAAATGACAAACCAGTAGAAATAATTTTTACTCTTCCCATTTCAGGAGTGACCGAAATGCGAAGGGCCATATTCACTTTTTGTTCATCCATCCAAATCAAAAACATTTTGGGACACTGTACCTACCATTACTTTTGCAGTGGCCTGTACATCGTTAAGGCGTTTATCGCATTTTCCCCCTAAAAACGTCACGACGAAACAACACCGTCAAAAGACCAGGACATAAGACCAATAGTGGCATAAGATTTCTAAATTTTCCAAATCTTGTCCGATCCAAAGACCGATCCAATACGACAATGTTGACCAAAGTGTCCGATAAGCCCAAGAGTCCGAAAAAGTGAAATTTGTAACATCGTCTATTAGCAATTATTGGTGTTTGTACTTCATTGAATGTCCGCAATTACCATTACATCATCTTCGTTTCAATTTCCCATTTAAATGCATCAATCATACGTCCACACTTTGTTAGAAAAACATCAGAGGATCATCCAATTACCCGCATGCAAGGTGTAGACACTAGTGAGGTAGGACAATACATGAATTGTTATCTATATGCCTTGACCGAAAATTGTCCGAAATATCTGTGGCTGACCAACCGAAGTCCAAATCGGAATCGGACTATTTTCGGACGTCCCAAAATTCGGACTAGGATTGACATCAGTAATATGCAGCACATCTGGATAACCTACCACAGCCGAGTGATGATAGCGGCGGGCCGGTGGGGTGCCGTTGAACGCGCACTTGGCCCAAGACTTCTCCTTCACGTCGAAGCGCAACAGGTCGTTAAGCATAGTGCGTCCGTTGTCACCGCCAAATACGAAGATGCCGTCCTTGTGGGCCACCACGGTGTGCTTGCTCCGCCTGAGGTAGTAAGGCGGGTAGCGTTCAGGCGCAGATAACATGATACCTGCTATCTGCGGTTCAGGCTATAGCGCATACGGCATCGCCATGATAGCATACACGTCATTGTAACGACTCAGGAGAGAGACAGATCAGCAACAAGCCTACCTGTTCACAAATAAATAGTCATGAACCCAAGAAACATTTGTTAAGTGTGCACAATAGTAAATACCTACCACATTGCCACACGTAAAAAATGACACCCACCTGTCACCGACAAACTTGTAGAGCTCGGGCATCTTGCGCCATCGGTGGACGGTCTCGAACGGGCCGAAGTCGAGGGTGAGACAGTCGGCCGACTCGGGCCAGACCGTGTCGGACGGAGGCCGGCCCGACTTCCGCGAGGAGGCCATCACTGACACTCCGGCTCTTTGGTGGACAGAGAGTACAGCCTGTCAGAGACAGCTAGCTCGGGATCTGTGGAGGACAGAGAGTACAGCCTGTCAGAGACAGCTAGCTCGGGATCTGTGGAGGACAGAGAGT